>JADLZN010010319.1:0-57022 GCA_018155175.1 Sinocyclocheilus anophthalmus
TCAATTTGACAAGCCCAAAGGGTCTGGGGTATATTTAGGTTTCTTTCTGATTGCTGAGCCACTGGTTTTCTCACCAGCACATGGGTAATTAAGGGGCAATTTTCTTTAATTGACATATTCAAATTAATTATGGATTGGGAACATATAATAACTTCTGGCTGGCGATGTAAAGTGGACAGCATCAATTATTTTTTCTTTTTTTACAGAGTCATTTTGAATTGTAATATGCAAGAAGATATGCAAAAATGCTGTTTAAAACTAAGATCAAGTACTTAGTAAGAGTAAGTATCCTACAAAAATATATATAATTAAATAATCCAATTTTATTTTTGTATTAAAATAAATTTTTTTTTAAATTGTTGGAACACTCGCATCTATCTATACTGCAAAAATGCGGTTTAATGACAGCCATTAAATATTCCTCTGATTTTATAAACCTAATAAAATTGTGTATACACTCATCTATCCATCTTACCATCTATCCATCCATCCATCAATCCATCAATCCATCCTATATATTGACAAATGGTCTGTTTTTCAATTCACAGGATTACTATTCCAGAACACACTGATCTTCCACACACTAACATTAGAAAGTAGGAAAAGCTTGTCTGATAATATTATACATGGCAACAGTTGCTAAAGAGAAGGTTTGGTAAACAGTATTTTAAGTCAGGGCTCAGGGAGGGTCAATTTCAGTTTTATTCTGTCAAAGTCAGACAATTCTTTCCTTTTCTCCTGTCTGTCACGTCTGGCTTTTGATGCCGTTGTCTCTCCTAACAGCGGCGGATCTATGGCTTTTGCCACAGGAGGGTGAGGAAGAATTGATGGGTGTGATGTTAAAGCCCTGACACTTTTAGGCATTCAACAAGACATTAGTCAGGCAGTGAACTCACCCCAGACTGCCATCATTACTTCTTCTTAGAGCCCTTTTCTATGGAGTGGAGGGGGAGACGATCTAGAAACAGTGCTCTGCCGCTTAGGCAACGCAAACATCTCAATATAATAATACCAAGTGCCATCACATTCAGCTGTGACGGAGCCTATTCGAACCTGACAAGAAAATGACCATTCCGGCTGAACCTGACGGAAGCCCTACAAATCTGTACTGAGTGATTATTCGTAAAACAGCGAGACAATACCACATCAAGTTACCAGGTTAGTGACTGCTGTAGATTAGTGCATTCGCCCTGATGGAAATGCATAAGCCCGCAGGGACACCAACCTCGGCTCACGACGTGACTCTGTAATGTTGTCCCCATGCTCGTGTTCCTATGGGATACATCTCACAATCGTCTCTCCACCATCCTGATGTCGTTTATCTTGATAGGGTGAACATGTCGGACAAACACTAGAAGAATGATTCATTGAGAGAACTGCAATTCCCAACATTTAATAGTGAAGACAATAACTATAATCTTCAATAGCATACTCCTTACTGGGGACAAAGGGGAGTTTCAGCTTTATTATTCATCTTAAAATATTGTGCTTTCCTGTTCAACATTAATTCAAGTCAAGTCAAGTCACCTGTATTTATATAGCGCTTTTAACAATACCGATTGTGACAAAGCAACTGAACAGCATTTATTAGGAAAATAGTGTCAATAATGCACAGTGATAATAGTACACACTAATTTTTCAGTTAAAGACAGTTCATCAGTGATTCAGTGATGTCAACATCCAGCTCAGTTAAATAATATCTTTGCAATCATGTCCACGATAACGCTGGAACTAAGTGTCCCCAACTAAGCAAGCCAGAGGCTACAGCGGCAAGGAACCAAAACTCCATTGGTGACAGAATGGAGAAGAAACCTTGAGAAACCAGGCTCAGTCGGGGGGGCCAGTTCTCCACTGCTCAGACGAACCGCAGTACGTAAAAAATCCATATATCGTAATAAAACAGGACGATGAATAATATTAAGCAATCATTATTATATTAGCTAATCAAAACTTATAGCAAAAGGTGTAGTGGTCTGTATGTTGTTGCAGGGTTGTGGCATCCCCCCGCCCCTGTGTCTCCACGTGACAATGAAAGCCGCGCTCCGTGGCCTTTTCGAGCGGGTGGCCAGGCCCACGTCGTAACACCCGGCGGCCGGGAGAAGAGAGGGATGTGGGCGTTTGGGTTCGTCCTCGACTCGGGGCCCGAGGCCGTGTCACGCCAGAGCCCAGGGCAAAACTCTGCAATTCGAGTTCGCTGTCACAATTCGCCTGCCGAGGGGTCCCCTCAATCGGAACCGGCCTCTATACCTAACGCAAAATCCGTATCTTATGTTGGAGCCACCTTACACCTATGGGGAGGAGCTCAACGAGAGAGCTAGTTGAAAAGTCAGCTCATTTATCCTCACGGATGATGACACCGACATGCTTACTAACATGCCAGGGAAATACAAATGTCGATCTTCTATTTAGACATTCGTCTTTCACGCTCTTATCCTATGTACTCAATACGATCCCTTGAAGTTGATATCTTAGATTTCTCTCTTTTTCTTTCTCTTTTTCTTTCCTTTTCTTTTCTTTCTTCTTCTTCTTCTTCTTCTTATATTTTTTACGTTCGCTTTTTTTTTTTTTTTTCTTTCTTTCTTTCTTTCTCTTTTCATGTTTAAACACATTACACATGTACAAATATATCTATATATCTACAAATTTTTTTTAAAATTGGTTCTACACTATTTTCTTTTTTTTTTGTTTAAAGTAAACAATGTCTAAACTGAATTCACACTGTCACAGCTGAATTAGTCAAACAAATGAACAAATAAATAAATACGAATTTCACTATGATCGGTATAACTTTGAAATTTCCATTATCCAAACCTCATGTACTCTTTTATTTTTACATTTGACTAGATTTGCATTTACTAGATTTACTTGATCATTTTAAATAATACGTAAATAAATAAATATATTAAATAAAATATACTAATAAAAATTAAATAGAATATTAAGCAACAATGGAAAAATAAACGACACAATAACTATGTAAAACAATTTAGATGAATGATTACATTTATAATGTTTACTTGAAATAAAAAATGTTGCATCTAGCTGACATAAAAAATAAATAAAAGTTGAATAAAGCAGAAAAAAATAAAAATGACAGAAAATAATCCCCACAATGCAATCCAGGGGCTACAATCTAGAGTAGGTTCCATTCACACTGAAGTCACATTTGTCATTTAATTGAAATACTGGGCTAACTGCAAAAAAGACTGAATTTGTACTTTGAAAGGTTGCCATGTTCAGCCTCCATCTACTGCTAATGAATCTGAATGGCAGGTGTGACAGAGCTGATGCCCGCCATCATGCACGTGTCCCCCAGATATGATGGATAAGAGCCTGAAGGGCCTGAAGCTCAACAGTGCTTCAGACGGGTGCGCTCATTGCTCTCATCCAGCAGTAAATCCCAAGAGCTGAGTGGGGGGCCACAGGGAGTGACGACATACAATAAATAACAAGCTGAGAAACTCTCTAACACCTCGAAGGCGA
This sequence comes from Sinocyclocheilus anophthalmus, assembly GCA_018155175.1. Classification (NCBI taxonomy): domain Eukaryota; kingdom Metazoa; phylum Chordata; class Actinopteri; order Cypriniformes; family Cyprinidae; genus Sinocyclocheilus; species Sinocyclocheilus anophthalmus. The sequence continues at coordinate 3,484 of JADLZN010010319.1, forward strand.
GCTGTGCTCGTGACTTAATGAAGTGTGCAAATTAGGTCACTTTTCTAGTCATAAGAATAACCCATCTTGAGCCTCAGGGCTGGATTGATGCATTGCATCAATGACCATGAGCCTTTTTAAGCAGATGTTTCTGTATCTCAATGCCCTTGGAACTTGTTTTGCTCTGGTGTGATGCTTTGAGAGCAAGCAATGCACAGAAAAAAGTAAGGGTAATACTTTGAAGACTGGCATTGACTGATCTTCTACTTTTATTTCTTATCGGTGTCTTTTGATAACCATGCAAAAGGAAACACTTGGGTAGGGCCGGATTTACACATAGGCATTCTACGCACGTGCCTATGCTCGCTCATCCAGTGGGGCCCAAGCACAATGAAGAGATATATAATATTTTTGTTATTTGGGATATCTACAACAGTTAAAGAACCAAAACCCCAGAAGACATTGAGCAAATATAACAAACAATAGGGTAAAAATGACAAACTATTTCCATGTCTTCATCCTTTTTTATGTACGGAAATCACGCTTTTCTCCTCTCACAGACACGCACACACAGTACAGACACGCACTCGCGCACACACGCGGAGATGCAGACAGAAACTTGTTGTCAGAGCTGCGGCAGCCCAGCGAATTTATCAATAAAATAGTTTCGCAGCTGAAAAGCTATACATGACATTTCTCAGTAGCGATGTTCTTGAAGCAGTTCAACTTAAAGATTCGCTATTAGTAGACGCTGCTGCTGAACACTGCTGAGAGACGCACATACGCAAGTATTTACACACATTTAATCTCTCTCTCCCTCTCTCTCTTTCGCTCTCTCTCTCTCTCATAACTGCTTTAGCCTGCATATCAATGGCTCAAGCCTCTGTTATCAGCTCTAAAATGACGTTTTGGAATTTGCAAAGGAAGGTTTGGGATGAGCTGCGTAAAAAATTAGCTAGTTCAACACACACGAGATTTCAGGACAGAAACATGTCAAATGTCTTGAAACAAATCATCTGAACAATTGATGTGTGATTGTGACTCCAGGCCATTAAAATTATTAGAGAAATAATGCACTCCCGAAGTGGCCATGACGCCGCGCCTATATGGAACGGTCTTTCTCAGTTCTCAAACAAATTAAGAACGCAAGCACTTATTGCGATAGAAATCACTGTAACGGTTTCCACCGATTAAGAAATATTTTTGTTTGCTTGGGTGGAATATTAGGCCTATTATATTAATAGGGAAGGGGGGCCCAAAAATTTGTTTTGCCTATGTCACAAAAAGAGGTAAATCCGGCCCTGCACTTGGGTAAGTATGCATTTTTTGAGTTATGGCTGAACTTATGTCTTGTGAACTTTTGATATTAAATTAATAAAAATTCTCAGTTTCAGTGTTGACATATTTGCTACATTTTGCCTTTTTAGAGTAGTGCAGTCCCTATTGCATTTTATTTATTTAATTTTTTATTTTTAGGCAAAGTCATCATACTCCACCACCTCTGCTTAAACAGGCCTTTTTTTGTACTTTTTCTTTTTCTTTGAAACTTCTCTGAACACCCTCTGCTATGATTGGCTCGCCTACTTTGCATTTAAATAGAAACAATGCGTGTGGGTTGTGAGGTTTTCTTTTTTTTTCTTTTTTACTCTTCCAGGTCCAGTAAAGTTGGTGCAGGCCGCGTCTATCGAAGTCTTCACCTCTACACGTCTTGCAGGTTCCAAAAACTATTTGGCTGAATACCTGTGCGCAGCAACCCTTGTTAAAGTGCGCTATCAAGAAATGGCACGTGAAACTACTGTTACTTCAATCACTAGCTACATGAGTACACTTGTTTAAAAAACCTCACATCGGACTCTGAGGCCGCAGAAACAACACAGCATTCTGGCCACTTCTCCTGATAACTGACGTGCAGAGTAATAACACTTCACTATCTTTTGGTGTTTTGTATTCCCTAGGTCATCATTACCAGCTGTATTTAACCTCTGCCTAAATACAATACTATCATTCTATCCTGCCCCCACTGCCCACGTTGCTGGACACTGGAATAGTTGTCCATTGTCATATGTATATTAAGACGTGTATTCTCATTTCTGTCTGAAACAGAAATCCATTATTTTGGATTGAGCTACCGTCCCCTAGCCACTCATTTCCAACAGATGGTCTTTACATTGGACTAGAGAGGAGGTTTCACTAGCACCCAGTTTTTGACACTTTACATAGCCTATGTCTTATATGTCCCCCATAGCGCGAGTTCGCATCCATCGCTCTTTGTTGAGTTAAGACCAGAAATAAAAGACTAAGGAATTGTGTTATGTTTTAAAACAGCGCCTTTTTCTTTTACAGATTCTAGTAGATCCTACAACTGAAGATGAAGGTGTGGTCAGCAATGTTTGCTACACCAGTTGGATCCAATAAGATTTGCACTGAATCTCACTTGTTGTCCTTCAATCTAGTTGCTCTAGGAGAGCAATTAGATCCGCTAAGATGACTTGTATTAAACTTTTTGGCTACATGGCATGTAACTCTTACTCCGATATTGCTTCCCAATATCGCCAATGCTACATACATACCCGCTCTGTAATTTACAGTCAACACAGACTGGTATCTTAAAAACTGCAAACAACCCACATTAAAACGGTTATGAGTTCTAACTGAATTAGGTGGACCATACGTCCTCTTCCCCGAACATGTTCCTCTTTTGTGGACCTACAAAAATGTCGTCCGGCTGATCTTCCTTATTTGCCCAAAAATGTCCGATTAATTCGGCATTTTATTCATTCTTAAGGGGGCTCATTTTATGCTACGACAAAGACCCTTATTAAGTTCGCATAATTGGTAGTTTGTCTGTGTATAATGAAATGTAGTTATCTCCTGCGGTACGATTGAGGTTCAAAAACAAACACATTATTTTCCACCTCCATACCGCTATAGCCATTGTTTTATTACCTCTTCTCACTCTTCGTTTACGTCCCTCCCGCCCTTCTGAACGATTCGATCCCGACGTTTACGAAGCCGTCCTCTATCGTCTCTCTACGAAAACAAAGTGCGCTTCAGAGTTTTGTGCTGAATGGACCATGTCGCGTGCCATGCGAATCTCCCCAACTGGCCGTTTTGTGATTTTGCCCTGAATACCTCAACGTGTGACTGAAATGTTTACAGGCCCCTCACCACATTGTGAATGCTTGGCCCTTCAGGGCGTCGGGCGATGATTCAAAAGAACCTGAAAACTTCCCGCTATTTATCCTACTAAAGCGAGGCTATCGTGGCATCCAGTGGGACATAATATGGATTACAATCAATACTGTGTACCGTCGTTCTTAATAAAAACTGCGTTGCGTTGCATCGTTGCCGCGTAAACATAAAACCATGTCCGCATTTGTAATCGGAGAAGCTACAAAGTGAGTCAGAGACCGGTGGATAAAGTGAGGAACGTCCGCGGGGCTGAGTTAGCAGAGGCGGCGATTCGCCGAAGAAGTGTCCCCGACAGGGCTTGCGCAACCACATGTACGACCGCCGGGGCCTTGACTTCTTCTCCGCTTTCGTCCAGGGCCCAGCGAAAACTGACGGCCGTCCGTCGAATCCACAGCGCAAGATTGTAAGTATTTTCCTCATCAAGCTACACCAGCACCACAGGATTCGCATCGCAGGCAGTATAGGCCAGAACAAATATTTCGCTGTGAATCACACAGCGCATTCACAACATGGCGGCGCACCAAGACTAACATCCCTAATAAAAGTTTATGCGTCCTATCTTTGCTTTGGCTAGCAACAGTTGGGCGGCGGTATGCACACTCCACATAGTGATGTAGATATGTGGGGGCATGTTTAAACGAGCCGTTTTAGGTAGGTGTGGCTGACTCTTTAACTTTTATAAAAAGAAACTATTTTAGTTTTTTGCAACCTCTTACAGATATTCTTTATGCACCAAGAGATTGTGACACTCCAAAGAGAAAGGAAAAATTTTAATTCGCATCATATGACCCCTTTAATCCCGCTCCCGCTGAATTTCTGACCATTGCGCGTGCTCCCGCAACATGAATGAACGTTTGCGCTGTTTACTTTCACTTTCGATATCGCAATCACACGCACTCTGTGTAAAAGGAGCACATCTTACCTTTCCGTCTCAGTCGCTCAGACCTATTTGCCAATTTTTGAGCTCAGGATCTGTTGAGCAGCAATTACTCAAGCATGGTCTTGTCAGACATCTCTCCTTATTCTCGACCTGTGATCTGTCAGATCTGACTCCTGCAGCTCTTGTTGGATGTAGGGTTGCCAAGTCAGATCCGTTTTTTCCACAGAATTGGGCTAATTTTAAACTGTTGCCACGGGTTGATTTCCCCAAGTGGGTTAAAGGTTTGAAATATCTTGCGGTCCCTTCATAAAGTTACCTCTATTGACAATGAAATGCTTGTAGGAAACATTTTGCATTCCTTAGTACCCTATGATAACACTCTGCATGGACGTTCTACATTAACTGTTTCCCTCCTGGTGGAATGACTGCCCCAACTCTTCCCGTAGCTGAGTGTCATTCCCTTATATTTCACGAAAACCCATCTCTTTTCATCTTTCAATTTGACCGTCAACCTCTACAGCACTCTATATTCTACTCTTACTTCTAATTTGATCTCCTCCTATGTTTTTTTATTAACAAGCTTGGACTCCTCTACCATTTGCGTTCCTCTATTCTGTTTCTATTCTAACTATTGTTTTGTTTATACAGAAGAAAGCCGTCTAACAAACACGAGCATTCTCTGTTCTTTCTCTATTCTTTCTAATTATTTTTATTTTTATTTATTATGATTATGACCTTACTAACTAGGGCTGCACAAAGATGAAATCAGCTACAGAGCCTTTTGTTCACTGCGCCTCGCAAAATCACCGCGCGAATTACTGAACGTGGTTTTGCACAGCTCGTCAGTGAACAACGGCTCTGTGTATATAATCGCCTGCTCCATGTGAAAGCGGTGAGGAGATTTACTCCTACAGACCTGCTTAACTGATAAATGCGCGTTAACAGGCATGCGCTGTATCAGTGCAGCAGAAATTACCTGCCCGCACGAACTCTCCGCCCCTACTGTTCCTTCTTTCTGGAAAACTAAAAATATGTTCACCCTAAACTTAAATGCTTTAGTCTTCTTTCACAACAATCTCACATCTACCAACCCTCACGATATCATTCCCTCAATGCAGTTCCAGGTCACCTCACCGTAGATCCCACTCTGGGAGCTTAAGAGTACTTTAACTGGATTTTAATTTACTTATTTTGTTGGAGGAAGGAGGGAGAAGAAGGTTAGTCTCTTGTTGGCCGATCAAAGACAGCACAGCAGGGAGAGGATGAATCCGAGGGATTTTGATCATCGAGCCAAAAGCCGCGCAGTTCCAATGCTGAAACTTTCTATTCTCTAAGTCATCGCTTTGCGTTTCAAAGGGGCTGTGCTGACTGATCTGCAGGACTAATGAGGATGGAATTCCACTATCTAATTAGTTCTTGAGAGCATGTAGTGGCTAAAAAAATTGGATGAATGACTTTGTGGAATATTTCTTTAACTCATTGCGGCTATTCATAATGCTCAGGCTCTCTTCTTTATTTAAAAGAGCGTATAAGATAACTTAGAACACATTATTATATGATAATAATAATAATTTATACAGTATCAGCATATATTAAATCAATAAATATTATACAAATAAATGTATCTATAATAATATCTTAACTTATAGAACTAAACATATCTATAAATAAGCATTGCAACAGTGCCTGCCTATCTCTCTCTCTATCTATTCAAATGTGCTGCGTCAGAGACTTCAGCACCTTGGACAGTTTTATTGTTATGTATGGCAAAAGGTGGTAATTTCTATCTTCATTCTTAATTTTTTGACATTATGTGCTAAATATTGGTCTTAGGTTCCAAATTGCTGAGAATGACTTGCTAATGACTAAAAAGTGGTGAAAAACGAGTACTAGTTATGACTGAAGTGTCGGTTTGGGTGATGGTGAGATGCATGTTTGAGGTAAATGAAATCCCTTGAAACTCCAAAGTGTGTGTGTGTGTGTGAGAGAGAGAGATGGGGTTGGTTGTGGCGTTCATGCACTGCGGGCAATGTGGGGGGTTGGCTGGAAGAGAGGGAATGGGGCCCGTTTTTTTTCATACTTCTGAGGATGAAATTTGACTGGGTGTTTAGCCTGTAGATGGCAGGAGTGTCCTACTACAGTGCAATCACCCCGTCTTAGATCTCACTTTCACTGCCAAACTTCTAATAAAGATGCCTTTCGTAGGAAATAATTATAATATTAATGCTAGACGGGTAAAGTAAGTAAGATTACATTGGCCTTAAGATTCTCAAGTAAATAGTTATTTACATGAGGACTCTAAAATTCAGTAAAATCAAATTGTTAATACCAGCATGTTGGACTGAATTAAACATGGAATGGTTTTTAAATTATGATAGAATAGTTTCTATTATATTACGTCTACTGTTACTTGTTTATATGTGCGTGGCCAATGGATTGTTTGTGCCTTTATGAAAATAAATTAATATATTCAAAAGATGTTGCATTAAAAACCCCAAAGGTCAATAATAAGTCATGCCAGTGAAGCATTTGCAGGTGTATGCTCTATTTCTAAATGACTATTCATTATTTTAGCAATGATGAAACAGTGAGATCACACAGTTAATCCACTGAATAGCAGTGAATAGGAGTTGGTGAGCGAGATCACAGCGCAGAGAGTTTGGCCCCTTTTGGCGAGATGGTTGAGTCCTAGTCAAGGTTGCTGTGGGATCCCAGCATCACCGTTCACTCCGAGCCACACCGCGATCCGCTCCGCTTCTGGCTGAGGGAAAGAACAACTACCTTCATGTGAATATGAACATAGATGACACAGAGGGGCACAGCGTCAGATCAACGGGATTCCTGTCCGTTTTCAAGAGAGGATGTATTAGATGTGGTCCGGTGGACTCCCAAGCAAAGAAAATGGGGATTAAAACTGGAGTTACATTTTGGAATCTGATATTTTTTATGATGGTCACATGCGTGCGAGGTAAGTCATCAGTCTCGAGGAGTTATTCGGAGCTTTTGCATCAGTGTATATGGATGGGAACGAGCTTGGAGTGGATGTAGGGAGAGGAGAGCCAACCGTGCAGCAATTGCTTGAGAATAGAAGCGCATTTACTCAATGCAGGCATTGAGCGTGGACTCAATAAATATTCTTGCAGTATGCTCGAGCGGATACGTGAGTTGCTTGTGGTCATTAAGTGATGGATCACAAAGTAATATAAGGGCGTTGAGAGATTTTATCCGAGCTGTTTTACATATTAACAGCACGCAGGGTGGTTTCAAATAACCGCTATTAGGGAACGGCTAATTACTGAATCTCAAATGAACGCGTGTTTTGAGTGCTTATTTTCGGGTAACGCAGCTCAATATGGGTTGGAGATGGAAAGCGAATCACGATCCCTTATGGTATAGCTAGTTGATATACAGCCAACAAAATGCACCATTAACACATGTGTTAGTCTACAAGTAGTCAAGAACATGCTGGATAACGTGTGGCACCTAAGATTTCGACCTTACACTTGTCAGGGTACCTTCTCACCCAGCATCTCGCGATGGAATTACGCGTCTGGACGCCTATTGATCAGCCTTGATTTGGAGGTTTAACTGTTGCACTCCGTCTCCATATATACAGCATAACATGATCACATATAGGTTTGAAACATCCTCGGCGTTTTCAGTGGATTTATTTGGAGGAGGCTTGGTGTGAGCTTTCATCTCGGTGATTCTTAAATAAAGCTTAATAAAGCTCATTCTTCTTCTTAGTGGGATATGGAAATATATAAGGCTTTTAGAAGTGAAGTTTTAGAAACATGCTAATTGTTAGGTTTCTGGTTTAAAAAAAAAACCTTTGTAGTTTGATTGAATTTAGTGGGGTGGATGCAAACCCCTGGGCAGCACTTCTGCCTGATGTATCTTGGTCATTACCACCTGCCTAGCATTTTAATTTGCATCAGAGCTGATTCATCTGATGCTAAACGGTTTATAAGAATAGTACCGCCAGCTCAAATCTGATCTATTCGTTGTAACTCATTATTTTATAAATATTAACAGATAAGAAATTAACAGCCTGGTTATTTTTCTATAATCTTGATTAGACGTTTAGCGTATCGAGTATGTCGTTACGCGGAATGAATACGCAAAAGGGCTTGATGTGTTTCCTAGTTGGACTGGAGAGATATGGATACACAGCAGTACCGGTGTCCGTAAAGTGTGCGAGATGCAGTCTTGTTGGCTGATAACCCGTCGCGTGGTGGCAGTGTGACGAGATCCCGAGGATAATTAATGCGATCTAGACCTCACATCACTGACTTACTTCTAGATAGAGAGAGAGCGCGCGCGTTATTCAGTGAGTCATTCTGACATGCAGTTGTTTAGTGTATTTCAGTAAATACATAAACTCTTGGTATGAACATATATTGGACTTTAATTCATAAATAAGAGACACACACACACAATCTTAAACCAGTTTAAGACGGTTGGCTGGTCTTAGGTGGTTTAACATGGTCTTGCTGATCTCTTAGCCTCGTCGAGATGACTAACTCCATTTTAAACCAGCAAACTCGTCCAGCACGACCAGCCTGGGAGACCATTTTAGGCTGGTTTAAGTATTTTTTTTAAAACCTAGCAGGGATGTGGTCAGTAGATATATGCTTCATGGTTTAGTATCAGCAGGCCTTAGGACAAAAGTTAATTATGAGCATTATTTCTACAGGCGCTGAATTAAAAATTCACTGTTCTAGAAGCCAGTTGCTCTGCAGGAGTCCAGGTGGTAGATTTTTATAAACGTGCTTCATTTTGTTTCTTGCAGCAAAGGCACATTTTCTGATATAAGGAAAACCAGCAGGGCGTAACTGGAATGGGAGAACATTGTGGGATCATTCGAGAATTCATGGGGGAAAAAAATAAGATTTAGTTTTTAGAGTTTGTCGATTTTGTGATAGTGATATAAAAAGATCCGCTTCAGGCTTTGAAGTTGAACAGTCCAGTATTTGTTTTAGTACATTTATGCATTATTCAAATGAAGTAGTTTGACATATGGAGCAATAAAGATCTGGAGGATGAAAAGGATGCTATATGAGCCATATCTAGGAGATTAATTATAAAATTGAAATTCTGTATTGTGTTAATTGTGTTAATTGCTAATTGTGTTTTAGGATCTACTAACGACAGCTTAAACTTTTTTGTTTTCTGCTTAAGCAACTTGAAGTAAAAATAAATTCACTGACTGTCAAATAATGGAAGCATTTGTCCTCATTAATAGAGCAGGAAAGTCTAGTTTCAAAGTCTTGTTTATTTCCATAAGTTATGCCATATCTAATTTCACAAAACAGCAGGGTTCTTTCACAAACCTAGTTTGCCTGGCTTCATCTAAACCCTATTTATTCTCACTTATTTCGAATTAGTTGCTATAAACTGACCACAGATCACCAGGTAAAAGCCAAATATGTCTACTCAGTGGTGAACATACGGACCCACTGAGGACAAGTCCTGAGGGGATGGATTAATAGCTGGAAAAGGCATCATACTTGGGATCAGTGCCCTATCTTACAAGTGTAAAATCCAGCATGTTACAGTTTGCCGCTGTGTAACACTGCCTCTTCTCTGGCATGCCTGAAAGAGGCTTTTAATCTCCATGAGCAAAGCATGGCTGCTGAAGAGCCAGGTGCAGAGCAGGGTCATTAAAGTCCCCAGATGTCTGCAGTCAAATAGATTTTAAGAACTCCTCTTCTACAAAAAGCATGTTCAGGGTTATTTGTGTGAATATGCACCGCTTACAGGATGATTTCTAGCAGCTGTTTGTGTGCGTGAGGCTTGTCGTGTAACGCTTGTCGTGTCGTTCTGTAGTGTTTCCTGTCAAGTGACAAATGGCACACTGCCCTCAGGTTGGAATTACGTCTCGTGGGAAATTGAGCAGCCTCGATAAAATGGCTCCAATTAGATGGTTTATGTTTATTGGTGGACACATGAATAGGACATAAAAGGATGTAAATACCTCAGAGGGGAATATGTTATATCAGATTGAAGATCTGTGCTTCTTCTGCTGCAGACCATACTGTTGCTACTTGGATATGCATCACCTTTTCTCCCGCCCTGAGGAGAATTGATCGGGAGTTGGAGTGATCTTCTCACAGTAACAAAGCTTTGTGTGAATGCTCAGTGGATCACCTATAGTTTTCCCTGGACTTATCTTCTGTTCTTCTCATTAACAGCCCCTGATGATCAACATTGCATTAGTCATACACAAATACTCACACCTACTTTGGTCTCTTGTTTTGTACTTGACTACATCTGAAGTGTTAAACAGCTTGTAGTACAAAACACGCAAAAATCACTGACAGATGGATAGCTTTTCAGAAGGGATGATGTTCTAAATTAGTGGGCAAGAGAAGAGGTAGTTGGAATACAAGTTGTTCCTCGTGGGAATCAATCTTTTAAGGGCCATATAAGAAGCTTTGATGTCAGGCTTTGTGGTTAGGTCTATTAAAAAATAAATAAATAAATAAAAAAATATGCAGGTAAGCAGGGTCCAAAATCTGACCTTTTATCCAAACCTGCTACTAAATGTGTGAGGAATTTTACAGCGGTAAGTATTTATATGGCCAGGAAAACTTTAGTTATTATTACGAAAAGACTAATACAACTTTTCAATTGGCAAGCTAGTAACTTACGGCTATGAAAATTTCTTCACATTATTTTATGAAAATAATGAACAATGTCAAATCATGTAACTGGTCATTACAACCATAACTATTGGTGGATATGAAACGTTTTGCATTATTTGCATTACAAAGTAAATATAATTTATTAAAATACTTACCTTCTTCTGGTTAGTCGATCAATCATACGGTAGCGACAAGTGACTGTATAAGAGGATCATTTGAAAAATCGTCCTCACACAATTTGTTTAAATCACAGATTCAACTGAATGAAATTACAGGAGGCTACGTGTTGTTCGGAGATGTGAAACTATTTAGCTGTGGTTTGTTTGTAACTTCTGACGGAGAAAAAATACACCCGTCAGGGTTCGCAAAAATCGCTAGCCCGACGTCCCGGGGTATTGTGTTTTCCAGTCGGGCTACCAAAATGTATCACCACTCTGCCCGACAGGCTTTCTTAAATACAGATCTCTCGCTGGTACTTAACTCCTAAAGTGAGTTGTATCAAACGTAAGGCCATAAAAAGTCTTAACTACATAAATGTTATAGAAATGACATTATAAATTCAAAAGGTATTACGTGGGGACGGAAAGACAAGAACGGGATACGGCTGGATTAAACTTCAAAAGGCAATGATGTCACTGATTTCGATATGAGCGCTGCACGTTTCAGTCAAAGCCGGGGGATGTCGTTATTAATGAGTCTGGAGGGAATGACTGTCTCCGAAAAGTGTTGTTGGATTTTAATTTAATTTGACCTATATTCTGTAAAGCCGCGATTTTGCGCGCTGAGCTGCTTTGTGTACAGCAGTTACTGGGGAAACAGTTATATTTCTACCAAAAGCTCCACCTGCTGGCAGAGAATGAATTTGCATGCCAATAAGACGGCGTGCGGTTTATGTTCAGATCAAGCAAATATCAACTCATGTGTTTACGCAGCAAACACATAGTGTTGTAAATGAGAAATTAGTTAATGTACCTTCTAAAAATCTAAACAATTAAGACAGTAATATTTATTCGTTTTAAATTGACAATAACTTGCTTGATTTATCCCGTTTCATAAAAATTGTCTAAAGGCTGAAATGCTGTTGTATAAGATTTTTGTTTTTGTGAAAAACTGTATCTGAACTGTAAATCATGCAATTTTACGGCTCAATACTGTATGTTACCACAGACATTGTCCAACCCCACTCACACTGTGTTCATTTTACTTTTGCAGCTCTTAAAATGGGTCATAAATTGCCTTAAATTTATTTTTAAAAATTCTGCAGATACCTTGTAAATAGTGAAATAAAATTCCTTCCTTCATATTTGTTGATATTTGTGTATTGAAAATGATTTTGATTGATATTTAAGCTCCTATCTGATTTTCTATATTTAAAGAAAAAAGGTATTTTTTTTATTTGGGTTAGTTAAATTAATTTTCGGCTACCCAAATCTGAAGAGTACCTGCCCGAAGGGCTAACAGGGATTTTGAAATTTTGCGAGCCCTGTAATGTAATGGCCAATATTTTGTCTCTAAAGTAGTTTACTGTAAATGTATATACACACATACATACATATGAAGGGGATATTCCACAAATGTGGCATTACATGGATTTCTAGAGAAAAACTATAGATATTTCACACAGACTTCTGATGTCTCTGTAACATTCAACAGAGTTAAAAGTTATGTTGGATTTCCTTAAGAAAATGTATTTTAAAAAGTTATGTTAAATTACCAGCCATTTTATTGGCTTGCCAAGTTTTTAATTGGTGGTGTGCACAGTATAAAAATAGCATATATACCCAACCTCATTTTACATTTTAATTATTATGTGTCTCTAGGGAAATAACCTGAAATCCCTAAAGGTCAAACTGCAGAAAACAACATTTTGGGATACACCATTAAGGCTGCTTCAAGTACAGAATTCCCATGTAATTCATTAGTGAATTACACATGGAATTGTCAGATGGTGTTAATATTGTTAACTGTTTTTAACCACCTTAGGCATTATTTAGAACATGCTGCATTTTAGTGCTGTAACAGCCAAAATTTGTTTGGAAATGCAATGAATATTACATATCTATACTATTATTTCATCTTCAAACCATCAGCGTTCATGCCAGCCTTTTAAGTCATGTCAGTGGTAGGGTTGGTGTTGGTTGGTGAAAGCCAGCAGGGGGCACTAACTATTTCATCAGTGTGATCTATTGTCCGGTTTACCACCTTTTCAGCCATAGCTTGTAATTGAGCATCAAGGAAGAGAATTACAAAAGGCTCTGTCCACATACTAGATGATGTTTAGAGTACTGTCACACAGTGGTAGGCTACATGAGTGATGGCTGAGTCGCGACCTCATTACTTGCAAAGGGCTTTCAGTGCATGAAGCACTTCACAAGTGCACTGTGCACAAATGCACAGTGATTTGTACAATGATTTTATTTTGACCCACAAGAACTAATTTTCTTCAAAAGAGACTATTAAATGTATTAAAGCAGTTTCGCAGTCTCTCAGCAAAGACTGAATCCATTTCAGTAAGTTGATCTACTACAAAAATAAATGAACCTTTGTTGCAGAATATACAGTCATACTGAAGCATTTTTCTGACCTCAAAGAAGTGAAAGGCTTCCTGGGTGACAGCTGTGTTGGAAACATGGTCTGATTGGAGCCCTGTGTCTGTCAGGAAGGATCAGATGCAGAGGTGTGGAGTTGTCTGTTTTTGCAACTCATTCTCACCACTACCTGTTGTGACAGAGTTGCTCAGTCCATACACACCTATAAACATTCACAAACACATTTACAAACTGCTGCTACAGCCGCAGTGTTAAAAAAAGAGAAAAGCGGTGTTTGTTTTTGTCATGCTGGAATACATCTGTACTGCTGCAGTATTCAGCAGCTGCTTGCTTTTGAGACATGCTAAATTCAATGGAGGAAGGTATTTTTCTCCAGTAATTTACTCTATACTCTATTTTCATTTTGGTAAACTTTTACTTTACTACATTAAATATGTAATATCTGACTTTTTACCAAGGTTGTGCCGCATTTCGAACTGAATTAATAATGCTTTTTACATTTCAACTTAATTTTGCAGTTCCTACCTCACTTCAGCTCAAGTTCAAATGCAGTATTGCAATATGAAGTTAAATGTAAAAAAAGTGGGTGTGTGTATATACTGTATATATTCACTTCATGATTCTTTTCAATGAAATAAGTTCTATCCTATATATGTGACAGGGACTTTAGAATCCTGTCTGTTTAAGTATTTCGAATGAAGTATATCAGATAGCAATTAAAATAACATACAGCTGTCCTTATAAGTACTTTTGATATTCAAGTACATTCAAAAGTAATTACTAGTAAGTTAAAAGTAAAACTAAGTAGAAATTTAAAAGAAATACGTTTACTGGATTAATATTTTTAATATTTTCAGTCAGAGTGGCTATATATTCAAAAGCATTCGGGTAAAATACCTTAATTAGATCCAATGAATCCATATGTATGCCTGTGTGTGCCTGTACAGTGCTACTATTTTTACCAGAAGACTGGCAAATTTCCTAGACATGTTGGACCTAGACTTCTGCCCTCATCAGAATGTCCATGACCACAGTCCAGAGCCAGGCTTTTTATGGGTCAGCTTCTGTGAATGAAGAAATGACATCAAAGTCCATTCTGAAGTGCATTGGCTTGACAGAGAGGAGTCACCATCCCTCAACGACTGCCAATGGCGGCGATTCAGAGGAGGTGGGAGCGTGCTGCGTTATACGTTTGACCTTTTGCCATGTAGAATTTGTGAGCAGTATGTGCTGTGGTTTTCCCGTCTGATTCTTTCTGCCTCGTTGTTTTCAGCAGAGATGCGTTTAATATAGTCAGTAATATATTTGTGGCCTCATTGTTTCACAAGGGAGGCTTGTTCGTGACCGCTTCTCATGGTGGGCCTCTTGTTTGAGGGGAAAATAGCTGTCAGTACAATCTGGGTTCCCTTGAATCGGGGCTGCCTCATGCTGAGCTTCTCTGCCAATTTCCTCAAAGCTCATTTACTCTTTTCTCCCTCCGGTTCCCCACACATATGTTGTTTCCCTTTCATAGACAGCATATATAAATAATATCTCTTTGAGTTCGCATTGGAAATATGATGGAGTGTTATTTTTGTAGCAGACGTTAATGAAGGAAGAATGACACGGATACCTGTCGTCGGTTAGAGGACACAGCTGGACGGAGATCTGGACTAGCTTGACCCCTTGACCTTTCGTTCCTAGGCTTCTGGCTTTGGCGGAGGATGCAGCTGCTTGCCGGGTTGTCATATTAAATTATTCCATAAAGTCATAAACCCAGTTTTTCCCAGAATTCCTTGCACTACAGTATTAATATCATAAAGTGCGTGTGACTATGACATACAGTCAACAGAAGCTGAGATGTTTTGCTACATTTAAAATACTAGATGCCCAAAGCAAACTGTAATTCTTAGAAATGTATCTTCTACTGTCTTATTTAATAAAGCATAAAGAGTTTCTAGCTTTTCCACTGAGCGGGCTGCTTTGTAGTGTTGCTATTTCAAGTTTCAGGTGCCATTCAGCTGCTATCTGAATTGAATCACCACAATGACCTGTTTAGTTGTGTGAAACAAAGTTCGTTATGTAACCCTTTTCTACTCCGTTCCGGCTCAAATGTCGCTGAATCACGACGCCCCCGTAAGTTCATCAGATAACGCAATCTCAGAGCACAATCTAATTAAAATGGCAAACATTTTAAATTAGTGTGTGCTATTTTGGTAGCGTGTCCACGCAGTTTGAGATATGCAGAATGCAACTTCATCAGTTTTACCTGGGTCAAAGTCACCTTGAGATCATTTGTTCTAGTCCAGCAAGATTTAAAACCAAATTTTGAGTTACGGCCCTTCACTTTATCTGGTTGACTGTGCGTGCTGTGAATGCTGATATTAGGAAAGCTTATCGCCTTTGTAATTAAGATTCATCATCACTATGCATATTTGAGATTGCTCAAGAGTTATTTTTCACCCAGAATGCTTAACTGGGGGAGTTAAATCACTGTGTCACGTGATTTAACGGTGGCTCATGACACAATGCTGAAGGCTAATGTGATCTCCTGTGGCCTTTTAAAATATTACTTTATTTGAATGGGGACTTTTTAATAGTTTTGTTGTGAAAGGCTTGGATTCATGCCTTGAACGATGTTAGACGAGGATGACTGTTCCAGCTGTTTGCGTACTGTAGCCGTTTCCTTCTGTACCTGCAGAGGGCTGCAAATCTAATAAGGCTGGAAAAGTTTTTGGAATCACTTTTACTCCACAGAGGAAAGAACAACCTATCATCAGCATTTATATGATTCAACAGGCTTCGAAAGGCCAAAGACTGGCTGAGGGAGAGAGTTGAGAGACTATATATAATTGCGTCATGATTTATTATTATTGTCTGGCTAAGCTAGTGTTCACAAAGCTACTACTTATTGTTTAAGTATAAGTGAGGCTTTATAAGTAATATTATTGGTCTTGTTAAAAGGTTTAATGCACTTTCAGTGCTTTAATTACTATGGCTCTGTGTTTTTGTGAGAACAGACCAGAATACATGTGTCTCAAATATGAAGGCTAATCAATAGCTAGTAAGGGGGAGAAGATGAGCAGGTGGAGTTGTAATTATCATGTCAGCAACAGGTGTCTGGAAACACAACCACTCTCATCATCAAAATACATTTGTCCACAGAGCCACAGAGCCAGCCGTCAGTCAGTTTCCAGACTCTAGGCCATTGTCAAGATGGAGGTTATTGGCAGAAACCTGTACCAGCACATTATTTCTTTTTATTTATTCCAACATTGTGTAAACTTTTGTAAAACTTGTGTTTACTGGTTAGATATGTTTCCCAATAATGTTATTTAAATGTTTTTTGTCACACTTTATTGAATTCAATATTATCAGAATAAAAGTCCCAAGCCATGAGCTGTGACGTCAAAGGCAGCAGACAGGAAAAAAGTCAATTTCACGCTTTTTAGAGCCCTTCAGAAAAAAATCTGTCACTTGGAAAATATCTATATATCATAAAATCATGGGAATAGGTATATGTTGACTTGCATAAAAAAAATATTATTAGGTACTGCATGACATATATATTAAACAGATATACGGGGGTGGAAAAAAAAAGTATTTAGTCAGCCAGCAATTGTGCAAGTTCTCCCACTTTAAAATATGAGAGAGGCCTGTAATTTTCATAATAGGTATACATCAACTATGAGAGACCAAATGAGAAAAAAAAAAATCCAGAAAATAACATTGTAGGATTTTTAAAGAATTTATTTGCCAATTATGGTGGAAAATAAGTATTTCGTCAATAACAAAATTTCATCTCAATAATTTGTTAATCCCCTTTGTGGCAATGACAGAGGGAAAATGTTTTCTGTACGTCTTCACAAGGTTTCACACTCCGTGGCTGGTATTTTGGGCCATTCTCAGGCAGATCTCCTTAGAGCAGTAATGTTTGGGGCTGTCTAGTGGGCAACACGGATTTTCAAAATCCATCCAAAGATTTTCTAGGGTGAGATCTGGAGACTGGCTAGGCACTACAGGACCTTGAAATGCTTTTACGAAGCCATCCTTCGTTGCCGCGGCGGTGTGTGGGTAATTGTCTGCTTGAAAGACCCAGCCACGTTTCATCTTCAATGCCCTTTCTGATGGAAGGAGGTTTTCACTCAAATCTCACGATACATGGCCCCATTCATTCTTTAGTTTACAAGGATCAGTCGTCCTGGTCCCTTTGCAGAAAAACTGCCCCAAAGCATGATGTTTCCACCCCCATGCTTCACAGTAGGTATGGTATTCTTTGGATGCAACTCAGCATTCTTACTCCTCCAAACACGACAAGTTGAGTTTTTACCAAAAAGTTATTTTGGTTTCATCTGACCATATGACATTCTCCCAATCCTCTTTTGGATCATCCAAATGCTCTCTAGCAAATTTCAGACGGGTCTGGACATGTTCTGGCTTAAGCAGGGGGACATGTCTGGCACTGCAGGTTTTGAGTCCCTGGCGGCGCAGTGTGTTACTGATGGTAGACTTTGTTACTTTGGTCCCAGCTCTCTGCAGGTCATTCACTAGGTTCCCCCCGTGTGGTTCTGGGATTTTTCACACAGTTCTTGTGATCATTTTGACCCCACGGTGAGATCTTGCGTGGAGCCCCAGAACGAGGGAGATTATCAGTGGTCTTGTATGTCTTCATTTTCTAATAATTGCTCCCACAGTTGATTTCTTCACATCAAGCTGCTTACCTATTGCACATTCAGTCTTCCCAGCCTGGTGCAGGACTACAATTTTGTTTCTGGTGTCCTTTAACAGCTCATTGGTCTTGGCCATGGTGGAATTTGGAGTATGACTGTTTGAGGTTGTGGACAGATGCCTTTTATACTGATAACGAGTTCAAACAAATGCCATTAATACAGGTAACGAGTGGAGGACAGAAGAGCCTCTTAAAGAAGAAGTTACAGGTCTGTGAGAGGGGGGGGGGGGCCAGAAAATTTGCGTTTGTAGGGTGACCAAATACTTATTTTACCGAGGAATTTGCAAATAAATTCTTTAAAAATCCTAAATGTGATTTTCTGGATTTTTTTTCCCAATTTTGTCTCTCATAGTTGAGGTATACCCATGATGAAAATTACAGGCCTCTCTCATCTTTTAAGTGGGAGAACTTGACAATTGGTGGCTGACTAAATACTTTTGCCCACTGTATATAGATAGATATATATAGATATATAGATTGTTGATGGATTTTAATGGAACATTTAGAACACATCGTATTCGTATTTCTATGGAGACACATCGTGTTAATAGATAGTAAAGTATCTGATATTCCCATTCTCAAATATGTAATGCAAGTGATGTATTTTGTCTTTTACTGCAGTGCAGTCAAGGAGGACTTTTGGATTTTATTGGAAAGATTAAACATTTTCCATTTCTCTGGAAAACACAAAGGAGTGGCTGAAGAATAAAGTAACTTCTGAACTTTATAGATGCCTAGGCTATCAATGTTTGACATGCAAATCATGTTTGGATGTTTATTTTTTCGATTATAATTTCCGCTCCATAGACAAATTGTGTATTTTTACGAATTCTTGAATTTGTCTTTTTGCTAGTATGTTTTTTAATGTGAATATTTATATTTGCAGATATAAAAAATAGAATAGAAAAAATAAACTTGTGATATAGGAGCGAGACTTTCTGGCAAAAGCATCTTAAAGCATTATTGGGGCCGTTCACAAGTTTTTTTTTTTTTATTGTACACATTTGCAAGACGTCATTTTCAGTGTCTCGAATAGTTCTCAAAATGCATTGCTTAAGTTAAAAAGTTAAACTTTATAAAAAACATCTCTCTAAACCTTAACCTAAACATATCTTTTCCATTCCACTGCCCTGCATCTCATGTTTTAAATGCAAAAATGTATACTGTGCAAATTACACCTAGTTATTTCAATCATAACATTGCTAACAAGCACAAGGGCTTGGTTGGGTTTGTGTGGTACTATTTCATGAATATCGTACAATCTGAAATACAAAACCATTGATGTCACACATTCTATCTTTGCTTTTCACCAAGATCACATTGAGATGGTATCATACAATCTGACAAGCAACAATCGCAAAAGACAACAAATCACACAGTGTGCACCCACTTTACACTCCTGTCAGTCGGGGGACTGCTGTGTTTGATAACATAATAAACTTAGTAGTAGAATCAAAGATGAAGCAAACAATAAGAGCTCCGTATCCGCATCGCATAACAACAATAGAGAAATCACACACCAACACAAGCATGTGTGAACGTCTGAAGGAATAAAAGGGTTTCGCTGCTAGTTTGCGGTAAGACGCAAATCCCTCTAATTACCAAGAGTTTGACATTTTACAGAAGTTCCACAGATTTGGCAGGCGTAATTATCGCGAGTAGTTGCATAAAGTAAAAGGCTACATTGTAAGTATTTTTTGTAATAAGGGATAAACTTTTCTCTATTCTAGTAGCCCAGAACTCACAGCATCACCCTTTTTTTCCCAGTTGCCCTGTGGTGACATTTGGCATTTCTTAAATTACTTTGCTGACACGACCAATAATTAGGAATGAAAAATACTCCCTTTTCATTTTCTACGAGGCTCCTTGGCTAATTGGCTTTTCGTTGCAGTGCAGTTTTGAGCGAGTGGTGACAGGAACTAGTGCCTCACCTCTTACAACCCGTCAAAAAAATTGCCATTCTACATCAGTAAGGAGGTGGCCATGACCGTGCATAGATTTCTGTAATAATTTGATTTCTAGCAGTGAGACAAAGTCACATCTGTGGGCTCATTAAAGATTTCTCAGATCAGGCCCTCTTCAAGATGCTGAGGATCTGTCTGTCCTCCTACGCTTTACATTGTCACCCTTGTTTCTCACATCCGAGAAAATTAGTTTGTTCTGGAAATTACACGTATGAGGTGCAAGGTGTAATTTGACCCATTATTTACATTCATTTGTGACTTTCCTCAAGTCTGTGTGTTTAGTTGCTTCACACCACCGCTGAGACCCCACAGGCTGTTATTATCTATTGTGTATGTATTATAAAGGGGTGCGCAGCTGCTCGTTGTAGCTTCTTGTGGCATAATTATCTTGTGCACACAACGTAGCGATCGATGCCGCTTAATTGGATCTATACAAACATTAACTAGACCTTAATGTCAGATATACGTCAAATGTATATGTACAAAACAAGTAGGTTCTTGAACGATCGAACCAAGTCCAACACAAAACTATACATTTAAATCTAACCACATCCAAAAACATACAGAATGTTTTCTGTAGAAAAATCCAGTCATAACCTAGGGCTGTACGCTTATAGAGGTAAACACATTAAGCTAAAGAGTGGAAAACTAATAAGGGAATGATATATTATCTATTTAGTGTGCAGAATAATACTTATCTTGAATAATAAACCTCAATGTATTTATGTGCAAAGCAGATTTTGAAGAACGTTGGTAACCAAACAGTTTTGGTTCCCATTGACTTCCTTAATAAGAATGAGTAAATGATGACATAATTGTCATTGTTGAGTATACTATCTCTTTGATGCTTTACATATCAATGAAAAGTAGAACATTGTTGCTCCAGGAAGTGGCAAAAATGAGTGAATCATTGAGTGATTAATTCAGCATTCATTCATTCAGGAAAGACACAAGCAACTGTCTTTATAAGTGAATCATTGAATCAAACACTCAACCGATTCATTCAAATCACTTATACACTGAGAAACTAACCAGTGATTGTCTTTATCAATTAGTCATTTTCTGTTAATGTTAAATAGCCTAATGCTAATTATTTTTATGTTGCATACTGTTAAATGCTACAAAGTTTATAGAGCTAAATGAATTGTATCCCATTAGAATAACTGAAAAAAAGAACCTACTGTCTGAATTAAACAATGACAATTGCAGTTTGATATTTTGGGCTCTTTGATTAAAAAGCTTGTTGTGCATGCTTTTGTGCTGAAGGCCTTTGGTAGGATAGGCCTTTATTCCTCCATTATCGAATGTGGCACCTTTCACATCACCGCATATCTTGATTGTAGGGATGAGAAATATCTCAGGGATTACTTATGTCTTTAAACGCAAATGTCAGCCCTGCAGAGTTTGCACACTTAATGTTGAATCATGCTGATGTTTTCATTCAAGCACCCTTACACAAATCTAAAGATATGTGGAGCCTTTCCTTTGGGATTTCCAGACCCTAGTTTAAATGTCAAGTGCTCCAGCTGGAGATGGTGCACAATGCCCTTCGAGATGTTGCCCCCTGCTTTTCGGCCTCTGTCATTCCAATGTATACTTGCCTCTTTTCGACCCTCTCCCCTTCCACCTTGAGTCTACTCCCTGCCGTCACAGTATAAGGCCAATGTATTCCAGCAGTGTGATTGCTTTCATACGTACAGCAGTTCTCAGTGGTGGAGCTCATTCACTAACACACACATACACACAGAAAAAGGTTGCTGAAATGTTGTGCGAATGCTCACCAGCTGTTTGCAATGCTTGAAGGGTTTTCTTTTTTCATCTTCACTTATATTGATCTAGTCTCCATATGTAATGACATCCATTCTGCATGGCTTTAATGTCAGACACTACATGCCTTCTGCACTTCGTTGCTTTTAATTTGCCTCTTTGAGTCAGACATCCCTGTTCTTCCAAAGCCCCCGATACATTCATTAAAGGATTTCTGCAACAGTGTACTTCAGGAGCCAAAGCTATGGTAGGGGTGGCAATAATTTATAAATAATCACTTACACTCAGACTACCATGTGGAATTATAGCCCAAATATGCCCTTTTTTGAGTCAGACCCTCATGTTTGTTTAATGAGCTGTAGGGAAACTAAAATAGTGTGACAGTCACTGTAGTGTCAAGTTTACCGGTATAGACTTTATCCTGAGAGGTTTGTTGTGAAGTTCCAGGACCTGTCATCACACAGTATGTGTGTGTGTGTGTGTGTGTGTGTGTGGGGGTGTTGTGTGTGTGTTGTGTGTGTGTGTGTGTGTGTGTGTGTTTTAAGGTTACATTGGTGTTATTTTAAGTTATTTTAAGTGAGGAAGAATCTTTTTGAATTTTGCAAGAAATATTCAGCAAGAGTTCTGCTCGAAAAGCACAAGTTTCAGACAGTATCTGGCTGCATTTTTAGCTTTATTATGCATGTAAATTGACATTTGGTACACTCACATTACATTTAACTAGAAAATCTTATTCCAGCATGTCTTTTCAGGCATATTAATTCATAGTTTGAATAACTGGATCTGAACCCCAAAACCAGTCTTAAATGTCAATTTTTCGAAAATTGAGATTTATACATCATCTTTTTTTTAAAATGTCTGAAAGATATAATACATTATGCTCTCCATTGGTGTATGGTTGTTAGGATAGGACAATATTGGCCGAGATACAACTATTTGAGCTTTTAAAAGGTGTCGAAAATGAGTCTTAGCACTGCATGTTACTAATAAAACTAGTTTGATATATTTACGTATAGGAAATTTGCTAAATATCTTCATGGAATGTTCTTCACTTAATATCCTAATGATTTTTGGCAAAAAATAAAATCCGAGAATTTTGACCATACAAATGTAGTTTGGCTAAGCTACACATATACGTGATACTTTACGACCAGCTCCAGGGCACTTTTAGGGTTGACTAGGTGGGATGATGTTATATTAATAAATTAATTATATAAAACTGTTATTTTAATTATTTTAAAAGATGATTATATCAGTGTTTCCCCTGCCATTATTTTAGAGGGGAGGCCCGCCCCCCCAACGGCACCCCCCCGCCCCCCTTGAAGGTCAAGTTATTTTATTTAATTATATTTTCTCTATCACAACAGAAGTAATTTAAAGTTACCTTTACGATAGAACAGGTCTATATCTTGTTCTTTTATTAAACAAACTAAAAAGCCTCATGTTATTTATCTTATTTACACGACGGCATGTCATTTAGGTCTCTACGTTATGGTCGCGCTCTCAATCAGGCACACACATCACACACTGGCACATCAAGCACGCACAACACACAACACAACACCAAGTGAGCACCACTCCCACTAGTTTTGTAAACTATTTAAGCGCAAAAGAGATTTAATCTGAATCTTCGTGTCTTGTGTATTGAATGGCGCGGACATGCGGTTTGTTTACCCCTAATGAAGTGGTAAACAACCCGGTAATGTGGTACTGTTTATGCTGTTCATAGTTGAAAACAAGTTACGTGTATATATATAATTAGCAGATTGTTTGAAATGGAAATCTTTTTAAACATTATAAATGTACTTACGGCACTTTTGATCAAAATAATCATCCTTAAGTATATACATTTCTTTAAAAAAAAAAAAAAAACAAACAAGCAAACAAAAAAAACAAAAAACAAATCTGTAGTACCAGTAATATCGGTATTCAAACAAACTTTTGAACAGTAGTGTTATAAATCACTCTGTGTTTTTGGAAATAGCCCAAATGTTATGTGTACGTTTATATATAATACCAAATTATATTCTAGCTACCTCAGTTCAAATTGCTTTTTAAATTCTGAATGGCACACCATCCTGCTACAGGAGCGGATGAATAGAATCCACTGGTGCTGTTGGTAAGGAGATTGCAGTACTTGAACTTTAAGCCAACTTCCTAAAGAGCACAGGCTCCATGTAACCATAATGAGGGACACTTAAGCCCTTCATCTGTATTCAGTTTGTGGACTGTCAATAAACCGATGGAGATAGTGGTCTTCATGGAATCATAGGTTTAAGGCGGAGGTGAACTCAAATTGCTGAGGCAGGCCTAGAGAGGGGATGAAGAACAAATGTAAGCACAGTGATCGTATATCATCAGCTATACTGTAACATTAAACTATCTTGATTGATTTAAAAAAAAAAAAAAAGTGATTTTAAGGATTTCTAAATTTAGGCACCAATTGCAAGAGGCCAGTTGTCGTTCATATGTAGTTATTCAGTTCAGTTGGAGAGGAAAAGGCTGACAGTACACATAATTGTTTCAGTGGATGCATTTAAAAGAGAATGAAACATTTCAGACTGAAAATGGGTCTGTTAGTACTCTAGCTCATCAACTAATCCTCTTTCATAGGCTTTCTTGTAATGGACTGAGGGAAGTCCGTAAGGACAAAGTTCATACAGTCTTCAAAGCCTCAGGACTCAATATTTTTCTGCATCGACAAAACTATTATGCTGGGAAACTATTTGGCCATCTGCATCTATCGGCAGATTGCAAATGCGCATCCTCTTTGTGCCATCACATCTTTCAGACATTATAGGTTAAATGATAATGCTTTATTCTTAATGTTACATCCTTAATTATTTTTGGATTTTATTTATTCTCTCTAAAGGACTGACGTGTTTTGAATCATCTTGGTCTTCAAGAAAGGCTGTGTTTGCTGACCATTTAAATTGATTTGGCATGTGCTCATTCTCAACTCACCTACCCTGAATAAATCTGCACAACTTGTGATGTTTCATAGTAATGGATGCACTGACAGCTCTGTTGATACTTTTTCTCCTCTCTCTTTCACCTAGTGGACCAAACATTTCCACAGAAATAGGATAGTATGTCATATTAATACTATAATTGCATTTTCAAATATTTAAAATTTGATATATATACAATCTGAAACATTTCTATATTATTCTACATAAAGTGATAGAATAATAATTCTATCGATAGATAAAAGAAATAGATGTGTTTATATTATGTATACTCAAAAATCATTTTTTTAGCTTATTACTGAAAGACTATAGATTAATGTTTAATATTGACGGCAGAGCATGCTGTCATAGGACACTTATCAGTTTTAGCTGTTGCTTTCATCTATTCCCCAAAGTCCTGTGTCTTGTGCTTCTGGAAACTTCCTTGAGTTCTTCTGAGAGGTGCGCCGTTCAGCGATAAGCATTGCTCTCTTTACATTCATTCTGCCATGTTTCCGCAGTCTAAAGTCCTATCAAGCCTCCAGCCAGTGGTGTGAAGGGACGTATGTGTTTTCGTCTTATGTTATTGTTTTTGTGCAATGTTCTTATAACCTTACATCATGCTGTGCTTTCACCAGTTTCAAGTTTGTATTTTGTAAAAACCCTGAGAGGTTATATATAGCTAATATTTTTTCTGATTATTTCTATCCTGTGTTTTTCATTCAAATGTTCATGTTTCACCTTCCGTTACACATTTGAGCTTCACTTGCTTCTCTGTTTTGCCTCGAGTAACATCAGAGGCACAGTTTAGAGAGCATTTAAAATTAGAACAGCCACATACGGCACAGACACGCTCCAAACACATAAGGACTGCTGCTGCTCTCGAAAAAAAAATTTGTTTACAGCAAACATGGAAAATTAATTTGAAAGTGACATTTTTCATAGTCACATTTGGAGCAGCACACTGTTGCTTTGAGTGGCCACTGTTGCTTTTCATGTGCTGAAACATATCTGAACAAATTATAAACGCAACACTTTTGTTTTTTGCCCCCATTTTTCATGAGCTAAACTCAAAGATCTAAGACTTTTTCTATGTACACAAAAGGCCTATCTCTCTCAAATATTGTTCACAAATCTGAATAAATCTGTGTTAGTGAGCACTTCTCACTAATCCATCCACCTCACAGGTGTGGCAAATCAAGATGCTGATTAGACAGCATGAATATTGCACAGGTGTGCCTTAGGCTGGCCCCAATAAAAGGCCACTATAAAATGTGCAGTTTTATCACACAGCAAAATGCCAAAGATGTCGCAAGTTTTGAGGGAGCATACAATTGGCATGCTGACTGCAGGAATGACCACCAGAGCTGTTGCCCGTGAATTTAATATTAATTTCTCTACCATAAGCCGTCTCCAAAGGCGTTTCAGAGAAGTTGGAGTACATCCAACCGGCCTCACAACCGCAGACCTCGTGTAACCACACCAGCCCAGGACCTCCACATCCAGCATCTTCACCTCCAAGATCTTCTGAGACCAGCCACCCGGACAGCTGCTGCAACAATCGGTTTGCATAACCTAAGAATTTCTGCACAAACTGTCAGAACCGTCTCAGGGAAGCTCATCTGCAAGCTCGTCGTCCTCAGCGCCCCCCCTCCCCCCCCCGGGCTCGACCTGACTGCAGTCGTCGTCGTAACCGACTTGAGTGGGCAAATGCCCACATTCGATGGCGTCTGGCACTTTGGAGTGGTGTTCTCTTCACGGATGAATCCCGTTTTTTCACTGTACAGGGCAGATGGCAGACTGCGTGTATGGCGTCGTGTGGGTGAGTGTTTTGCTGATGTCAACGTTGTGGATCGAGTGGCCCATGGTGGCGGTGGGGTTATGGTATGGGCAGGCGTATGTTATGGACAACGAACACAGGTGCATTTTATTGATGGAATTTGAATGCACAGCGATACCGTGACGACATCCTGAGGCTCATTGTTGTGCCATTCAACCACGACCATCACCTCATGTTGCAGCATGATAACGCATGGCCCCATGTTGCAAGGATCTGAACACAATTCCTGGAAGCTGAAAACATCCAGTTCTTGCATGGCCAGCATACTCAACGGACATGTCAAACAATTGAGCATGTTTTGGATGCTCTGGAACGGCATATACGACAGCGTGTTCCAGTTCCTGCCAATATCCAGCAACTTCGCACAGCCATTGAAGAGGAGTGGACCAACATTCCACAGGCCACAATCAACAACCTGATCAACTCTATGCGAAGGAGATGTGTTGCACTGTGTGAGGCAAATGGTGGTCACACCAGATACTGACTGGTTTTTGGACCCCCCCGGAACTCCCAATACAGTAAAACTGCACATTTTAGAGTGGCCTTTTATTGTGGCCAGCCTAAGGCAAACCTGTGCAATAATCATGCTGTTTAATCAGCATCTTGATATGCCACACCTGTGAGGTGGACGGATTATCTCAGCAAAGGAGAAGTGCACACTAACACAGATTTAGACAGATTTGTGAAACATATTTGATAGAAATAAGCCTTTTGTGTACATAGAAAAAGGCTTTGATCTTTGAGTTCAGCTCATGAAAAATGGGGGCAAAAACAAAAGTGTTGCGTTTATAATTTTGTTCAGTGTAGTTTGTGTTTTTCAGGAAAGCATCCATCGTAATCCCAGTCAAATGAGCATTACTGCCGTTGTGCTGATGCGATTTTACAGAACACAAATATACCAGAATCGAAACAATGAAGGTGGCTCAAGACGCACAGCGTCTTGGCCCGGTTTTCAAAACGTGCTCTTCCAGGCGCAAGAGAACACAGGCCCCCATCATCGTTGGCTCACCATCAAAGTGAGCTGGGAAACAAGGCTAGCCAGCTGGGAAATGGCACATCAGCACAAACAGAGCCAATCAACATTAGCCCAGGCTCACCCCGAGAACAATAATGCGAGGGCTGGGAAAGTATTTACTGGCGCTGTGCGGGGCTACACAGGGTGCATGATCCTTACTTACCCTCCAACCTGTTTTAGACATTAGAGCACTGTGGCTTTCATTAGAGCAAAGGACTCTTTTCATCATCATCATCAGCTTTTACAGAGGCATCTCCAGAGGTGGGGTGAACACCTGCTCGTGCGAATGCCGTTACGTGTCGGCAAACGAGCAAAGGAAATGTGATTGGTACTTCATTGAGCTTTTCTTAAATGTGCAGTGCTTATATGATCAAATTACGTGTACTATTAGTAAAAAAGATAGTGTCATGTATTTGTGCTTGATGCGTATTTAGCGACTAGTTAAAGGAATAGTTTAACCAAAACTGAAAATTTGCCAAAAATGCCCATTCAAGATGTAGATTCGTTTTTTTTCTTCATCAGAAAAGACTTGGAGACATTTACATCACTTGCTCACCAATGGATCCTCTGCAGTGAATGGGTGCCGTCAGAATGAGAGTCCAAACAGCTGATAAAATCATCACAATAATCCACACAACTCCAGTCCATCGATTAATGTCTTGTGAAGTATAAATCTACAATCAAATCCATCATAAATATGGTTACATTTAACGTTGCTCCA
The DNA here is from genome assembly GCA_018155175.1 of Sinocyclocheilus anophthalmus. Lineage (NCBI taxonomy): Eukaryota > Metazoa > Chordata > Actinopteri > Cypriniformes > Cyprinidae > Sinocyclocheilus > Sinocyclocheilus anophthalmus. The sequence continues at coordinate 31,694 of JADLZN010010319.1, forward strand.
CAGAGTCCATAATCCATAATAATGCTTCCTCCAGTGAAAAAGTCCATCCCTTGTTGTCTTCACACCAAAATCCACAGACATATTTGTTTAGAACTGCGGTCATGTTTTCACATGAAAAAGGTGCATATTTCTCTCTTGATTCAGACAAGATGACCTGCTTTGGGGAGAAAGAAATATTACGGGATACAGGTCCCTAATATTTATCTGTAAGCAACAATTTGTCCCATTCAGCGCAGAGGATCCATTGCTGAGCAAGTGATGTAATGCCAAATTTCTCTGAATCTGTTTAGATGAAGAAGCAAACTCATCTACATTTTAGATGGCCTGAGGGTGAGTGCATTTTCAGCCAGAGTTTCATTTTTGGGGATGTATTCCTTTAAACTGGATTTCCACGGTGGGGGAATGAGCAGGTTTTGACTGTCAGAGGGTTTGTTGAAAACTGTTGTGAATTCAGCTCAGCCTGTGGCATGTGATAGAGTACCACTCTCCATGGTGCTGAATATCACATGCCTGTTTAGCTCAGGCTTATTTATGAAGAGAAGGAAAGACCTCGTCTGCATTGCCTCAAACAATGTGGTTGGGTGTGTGTGTGTGTGTGTTTGGTTTCTAATATAGTATAAAACGAGAGCAAGATTGGGTCGTATCCATTATAAAAGACCAGCCACAGTGTTTGGCAAGCTGTAGGACTTAAGGACTTATTTCGCTCCAACTTTGTTATGTTATATAATTATAAATGGCCAAACTGTTTTTGTTTTTCATTGTTATGCTGACATTTAATTTAATAGTAGTTTTAAATAACATACTTATAATTTATGCATGAAAACATATTCCCCTAATTTAGTTTTATGGCCATTTTAGAGTCTGGAATGACCATTAGACTATTAAAATTGTCTTTTATAGTCATGTTTTATGTTTGATGTTTATATCTTTGTATAAAAATAAGATGGCTGTTCACAAACACAATTTCAAATTGATAGAGTTGTAATCAAGCATATTCATATGCATGGACATTTACTATTTGGATGCATGTTCTATACTGCAATGCTTTAAACACCTTTCTCTTTATTCTTAATAATAATAATAATCCACACTGAAAATTTAACCAAAGTATTAAACAAATTCTGGATATACATAAATAAATAATAGAAAATAAATCATATGAGTCCACATTGAAAATCTAAAGGATTGATTGATTATTTGTTTATTTTTTAATTTTTCGGATTAGGGTGGGGGGGAAATGAGAAAAAAAAAAGATGACATGAAATGAAAAATAAATAATAGAATAATTTTGATTAGTGGCCTTGTGGAATATAGTCATTAATATTGATTAAATATAATAAAAAGAAATATAGCTATAGAGAAAATGATTATACTATTATGTACTATTATATATTTGACTGTTTGTGTGAGGACTGCAGTGTGCTTACAACATAGTGAACTATTTAAAACTGCATGGAATACCCTCATATTGGAAAATGACATTTTCCCTAAAATAGGAGCTAGAAATAAAAGTATGACATGTTCAGAGAATGTAATTGATTCAGGGGCTCATATATGGGAGAGGCAACATGCCTAAAAATACAGAAAGGGGGACATGTATGGAATGTATTGAATAGCTTCAAGGCGTATTTAAGTGCATAACTGGATTCTGGAGTTTTCTTGTCAAACATAGCTTGGCTTTGTTACTTTGTTATTAAAGTCTATATTTTGGCTTCAAAACCTTCACGACTTTAAGAGCAAATTTTCCATCAAGAAAGATTGCAGAGATGTTTGGACCCCACTCTGCATAAAGTAATAATATAAAATAATGATATAAAACATTTCAATCCAAAGCTATAGAAACTTTAATGTACATTCAATTTAGAAACTTGCATTCAATTACTTTCATTGTGATGTACAATGATGGTCTGGTTATTCAACAGCAGCTGAGTGCAGTATTGCAAACATCTCAAACCCTCAATAAGCTGTAGCATTCTGACCAGTGATGGTCTCAGAGCCAGCTGAATTATCTCTCTCAAGCTCTGGCACGTCAGGCAACAGCAGAAAGAGAGAACATTTCACAGTTTCTCTCTGACATGAGACAAAGAAAAATGCACGACGACAGTCTATCTTTCTGTCTTTCTCTCCATCTCTGTCACTCTTTCTTTCTTTCTTTCTCTTTCTTCATTCCTTCCTTCCTTCAAAAATATTCCAAAACTCTCTTCCTAAAGTCATAAAGCCATCGTCCAGCTTTCACAGAAATGGGTGCAATTCAATATTTTTTATTAGAGCGGTCAAAGAAATATATTAATATTTTTTTTGTAGGGTGATTAGTGGAAAATCCCTTATTAAATGTGCTAATTCTTTCTTTTTATACACTGTAATTTAATTTTAATTGTATTAAATGAACATGTTAAACTGACAGACTCATTTTAAATTAATTAATTAATTTATTTATTAATAATATTTCTTAGTCTTAACTCAGCTCAATGGAGAGTCTCTATGGTGTGCATGACTCTGATTGTACTATGTGTCAAGTTAAGTGCTATTTTCTGGTGATGATGGTCCCTGCTGAAATGAGGCAGAAGGAAAGGTGTAATCTTTCTTTCTAATCTCATTCTGTGCTGAGTGTCTCAGAGGCAAAGGGATCTCTTGCCCACATTTCACGACTGCTAACTCACTTGAAGTTTTCATATCGCACGGCCATACAGTACTCTCACCTCTCCACCCAAATGAGGCTGTACTTCCTGTAGGCTTCATATTAATATCCTCAATCCCACACAGAGATATAAATTCATAATGTCTGCATGTCAGATCAAATGATATTCATTTAAAGAGATAGTACTCCCAAAAATGAAAATACTGTCATTATTTACTCAGCCTCATGATGTTTCAAAACCTTTATGCTGTTATTTATTTCCCAAAGAACACAAAAGGGAAATTAAAAAAAAAAAAATTGCATGATTTAAAAATAAATGTGAAAAACCCCAATGGGGCTGAACTTCCTGTAGGCTTCATATTACTATCCTAAGTCCCAGTCAGAGTTATAAATGATGCTCATTTAAAATACTCTTGTCCAATTAAAAATACTCTTATGTTGTTACAGGCTTTTATTTTAATATTGATTTCCCAAATAACACAAAAAGGAAAAAAGGGGGGAAAATAAACAAAATGAATTGTATACATTTTAATGAAATAAAAAAATTTATTAAATATTTTATGGGTTTGCAATTTATTTATCCATCCATCCAAAGATGCTTCCTTTAGGTGTTTCACTATCATATATCTCAGTCAGAGCTATACCTAATTTCTGTGTAAGACATCAAAAACATGCTTTTAATATCCGTCATATCTATTCACACTGGCATTCTGAAAGAAAGCAATATGGAAAAAGTGGCAATGGGTGTTATATCAAACATGGCCCCGCGAGAAACGTTCTCCAAGGCAGGAGCAATCTATTTAAATCTAGCAAGTATAATCAGACAGCCTCATCTGTGACTAAATGTCTAATGTAGAACAATGGGACCCTCTTTTCCCAAAATATGTGCTGCACGCTCGGTTTCTCATTATTGATCCACATCGCGATGAGGAGATGAGATTTGTGGTCCCTTTGGTTCACATAGCAACCAGTGAAAAGAACACATTAGAGGAAATCTCTTCAGTGGACTCCAGAAAAAATAGTGTTCATTGTTTTTTTTTTGTGGTTTGATACGGCTCTGTAATTTAAACCGCCGCTTCAATGGGTGCTTCAGGGAGTTTCCAAAGGCATGCTGAGAAACATCTGTTAACAGATGAGGTTCTAGACAAAGCTCTGCCATATTGTCTTTGTTAGAGAACAATGTGAAAAAATTCCAGTTTTAATCACAACAAGTCATATAAACACACCCTGAAGTTCTACTGTGAATTGTTATTTATTGATATGTAAGCCTGCATATTATAGCACCTCAGGTTGAAGAAGTGTAACATTGAGGACTCCTGTAATTTCTTCACGTTGTGTTTTACTACAACCATGCAGGCAGCGAGCGCCCACTGATCTGTCCTGGGGTTTGATTTATGTCCCAGTGATGATCATGCCTGCAGGAGATCCATATTTCATTAATCAAATATGTGTTCCACTCACGTTCCTCACCACGGGCAGAGTTGTAGTGTCGGTCGTTGTAAATTCCGGCTCACTTTTTTTGTCAGGGATGAAAAATTACCACTCTACAAGTGCCAAATTCTAATAAAAGCTGGCTTTGATGAGCAAATATGTTACTGTACTCTTTTAGATATTGCACTCTATTGCTTTACACCATCATAAGCAGGGTGTGAAATTAACTTTTTATTTTTTTTTGGCAGAATTTTTACCAGCCATTTTTTCCCAGTTAAAAACAAGAAACTTCAACTTCCCTTTTTGTTTGAATTCTCTTTTATATAACTTTAAACTTAAAAGATGAATAAATAAAAGAGCAAAAAGTGAAAAGCTTTCTCTCAGTGACTCTTTCTGTAAGTTACATTGATACAGTTGATGATTGAATCTGTTGTTCAACTGATTCGTTCAAAAATGATGAGTCATTCAGGAGTGAAACATGTGACTCTGTGAGTGAACAAAATCGCTAATTCATTCAGGAACAAAATAACAAGCTGTCTTCATGAATAAGTCAATAATTGCATATTCATTCAATGTAATCCTTCAAAAACACTGACTAGTTCCGGAACTACCAATATTAACTTTTTTGTTGTTGAACTGTAAAGTGTTCTATGCATAAGCCTGTGTCTGCCATGCCATGCCATAAAATAAAATAAAATAATAAAAAAAGGTAATTGCAATTTTTTTTTTATCACAGTTCAGACATTTTGTCACAATTCTGGGAGGAAAAAAGAATTGGGAGACATTAAACCCGCAATTCTGAGAAAAAAAAAAAGGTTGAATTCTGAGATTTTTTTATCCCGTGGCGGAAACAAGCTTTCTTAGTTTTCCTAATATCTGCATAGAATATAACAAATTATAAGTTTCTTCATTTATAGGCTACTGGATGTTTACAAACATTCCGGTGTGTTTATTTATTTATTTGAACATATCCAAAATTATTAGCAATTGAGCAAAATAAAGTAAACGGTTGTACATTTGCGGTGCTCCCATGAATGGCACTAAAGATGGGAATCAAATTAGTTTTCCTTTTTCTGAAAAGCGTAATAAAAATCAATGACTTGCTGCAACATAAGTACATTATTACAATACAATCTGCTGTGGAAAAATACCCATATTTGGCTGGAGTCCTGTGTTAATTTTGCAACCATGATCATAAAGGATGTTAGTCTGCCTCTCATTGAGGTAAGCAGAGTGAGAGAATCAAATCAAAGAGATTCAAACTGCCTAATAAAAAAAAATCTTTCTTTTTATCTCAGTGGACAATTTACCATCAGAAATTGGGCTGAGAAGCCAAAAGGGTTTTGTTCTTGTCTTTTATTGTTGTAACTCAAGGCCCAAGACAAAATTCTCAGCTCCACTGATTGTTTTTTTTCAGCATTCTCATTTGCATGGCACATGCCCCATGTTGCCCTTCATTTGTGTTATTTATTTTTTTGTTTTAGTTGAGGTGGAGTGCCGTGCATGGCACACAAAGACGGCAGTGAAGAGAGAGAGAGGCGTAGGCAGCCCATGTGAAGGCAGTGGCCCCAGGGCAGGCAATGCAATGCAAAGCAAACAAGCTTAACAAGTGAAAGTGCAGCTGAGGCCCACCACTGCACCTCTCAACTGCTCCGTTCCTCCTCCCCGCTCGCCTTCCCTCTCTACCCAGCAGAGATTTATGTACTGTGACACCACATCATATTACTGACCTGGATTCCCACTCCTGCTTGTTTTGCCCAGCTGTTGTGACTGTTTTAACACCTTTCCTTTCATTAGTAACCGCTGTGAGCGCACACATGTATCATTCCAGCTCTGTTATTGGATTCCTGTCCCTCTTTTTGTTTTTTCTTAGGACACTGTGTCCTAACGCTCCACATAACCGCACATTAACATCAAATATCTTCTGCCTGGCTAGGATTGTGTCACATTACACAGCAGTGATGTGGACAGTGTGGACAGAGAAATTGCTTGTCATATTGCATCTGACCTGAAACATACTTAAAGGAAAAGTTCACCCAAAAATGTAAATTCATAATTTCAAACCCACAATTCTTCTGTGGAACACAAAAGAAGATACTGTTTTTTTTATACACAGTGAAAATCAGTGTCCATTAAAAACTTTTGTGTTTCATCTTGAAGGTGAGTAAATTATGTTACAATTTTCATTTTTGCGTGAACTACCCCTTTATGTACAGATGCATTATAGGTGCGCAGACCCATTAAACATGCGTAATCTCTGGTATTGTTGTAAAGTTTTTTGTGAATATTAATTTAGTAGCATTTATAAATTGTATAGTTTTTATTATTAATATTTGTGACCCTGGACCACAAAACCATTCTTATCATTCACTTGGGTATATTTGTAGCCATAGCCAAAAATACATTGTATGGGTCAAAATTATCGATTTTTCTTTTATGCAAAAAATCATTAGGATATTAAGTAAAGATCATGTTCCATGAAGTTATTTAGTAAATTTCCTATTTTCATTTGGACAGCTTTAAAGGTGATTTTCTCAATATTTAGATTTTTTTGCACCCTCAGATTCCAGATTTGTATCCAGGCAGCCACATATGGCCTATCCTACAAAACCATACATCAATGAAAGCTTATTTATTTTCCTATTTCAGATTATGTATAACTCTCAATTGCGAAAAATTGACACTTAAGACTGGTTTGTGGTCCAGGGTCACATTTTTAATTCTTTTCCTGTTTTGTATTTTAATGTATTTTAAAATGTTTTTTTTTTTTATTTTGGTAAATTTTTTATTCAGTTTTCTTTCAGTTTTAGTTTTTAAGTTAAAATAAAATACACGAGAACAATGTATCTGTCAATAAAATAAATGTAATTTAATATATAATAATTATAATATATATATAATCTATATTCATATTTTATTTATTTATTTAGTAGGACCTCTTCCTAAATATCAGGAAGTCCAGCAGTTGACAAAATGGATGAAATGTAGATTTGTAGACATTTGAACAACGTTTGGGTTGTGAACGAGCCAGTTGAGTAATTCAATGACTTACTAAACACAAAAAAAGACAAAATATCCCAAGAATCTCAAAATGACCCACAAATCCTTATTTATAAATCATGCTTAATAAAACACACCTACTGGCATAACCTGCAGAAAGAGTCACTATACGAATTAATCAAAAAATCTTTTTTTCTTGTCTGATTAATGATTGCGGTCTGACACATTTTGAAACACAATGACACAAAATTGAGCTTGTGCAGCTGGAAGTCTTTGTGTTCAGATATTTAAATATGTTACAGGCTAATACATTTTCTCTTGCGCATTCTTGTCTTTTGTTGTTATGGGTGGCCTCTCCGGGTGCTAAGCAGTGCATGAGTGTGACACTGCTGAGATCAGGAAGGATAAACAGTTTTAAGTAAGTATAGAAATGAAAATGGGGAAATAAGATGCAAGCAGGTTTATTATCCCACAGGAAAGCAGAGGAGGAAAGAGAGAGCAAGTTAATATTCTTATTAACGTGTGCGATTTGCATGCTGTTTTACGTAGGAGTTATTTGCATTCCTATAAAATCCACAGTGGTAATCTGTTTCTGTTTTTGTGTGTGCATGAGGTTTATTACTTGAGCGCACATGCATTTAACTGTGTTTACCTGCAGTTGTTCTTGTTTGCATTCTTGAGAAATCCATAATCATGATCTGATTTGCCTCTTGGCGGGAACCCTCGTGTTCTTGTTTGTGTACGAGATGGCGATTATCCTGGGCCGAAGACAGAATCCTTCTGCATAATGGACAAGCTCTAATTTCCTGTTGCAGACACACCCAGCATCTGTCACGCTTCTGCAGACTAAAACTTCCACACAATTACACGATGACAAACACGTTCTGACACCAGACAGGCGGCCTTGCTGAGTTCTGTGTCTGACCTGAGGGTGGAAGTGTTGTGGCCTGCTGTTTGATGCTCTTTTACTCATAAATCCATAGAGGGCTGCTGGATGCTCTCTTGATATTTTTTGCTTTGTCATAGTGTAATTTGGCATTTTAATGCTTATTAGATACAGTCTCTGATGGCTTCATATTAAAAGAGGCAGAATCTGAAGTGTTACGTTTAATTATTCATAAAAATCATACTGCTGTGGATCAGGATTATTGTAGTTTTGCATTTTCAATTGGTTTTTCAGTTTTACTTTTCAGTTTGTGTGGATTTATTAGGTTTATAATACAAAATATTACAACAATATAATAGAAGTTTACTGAATTTCAGATTGTATTTTTAATTTTTTTATTTAAATGTTCAGTTTTAGTAGCATACGTGTTTATTGTTTTTTTATTATTGTAGATTTTTTTTATTTTATGGACATTTATATTTCTGTTTCACTTGTTAATTTACATTATAGTTAACTAAGCTGAGGGCTAAATATAATATTGCTACATTACACATAAATCTGAGTAATATTAATCTAAAAAAAAAAGTTAAACCATTCCACTGAAAGCCTTTTCTGTTTTTGACTGCAAAGGAGGCACAGAAGAGCCTTGTATTGTATAACATTTAAATTAATTGAAATGTGTTACATTTAAATGTGTTAAACAGCAATCACGACTGCGGGAATCTCAATGCATCTGTAGCTTGTTGATTTTAGATTCTCAAGCAGAAGCTGACGGAAGATGCATGCTGATTGTCATGACAATGAAAGAGTTTAATTGACCAAGAACTCAGGGGCTTTTTTAAGTGACATATATAAATATTTGTAATATTTAGATTTTAAATTGCTTTGTATACATGGAAATATAGAGCTGCCATTATATTTTGTAAGGAGTCCCACATGGGAATCATCATATTTAGGGGTCCCAAAGTTTGAAAACCCCTGATTCAGACTATTTTGCCATGTGTGGATCACTCATTGAAATTATTACTTGCATAAATTCCAGGCATTAATGTTTCATTATTAATGTTCTATTCATTACTTCAGAGTTATGTGCCTTCTAGAATCTTGCATTCTGCAAGTGAACGGCGTAGTATTGTGCCATCTCAAAGAGGCACCAAAATCACGTTCAAGGACTTTTAAATTAAATGTTCCCTCCTGGTGGAATGACTCTGCCCACTCAATTCCAACGCTGAGTCCTTAACCCTCTTCAAGAAGCGCTAAAAACACGCCTTCCATCCTTTATTAGACCCTCTAACTCTAGCACTCTATTCTAATTCTATTCTTTTAAAAAAAAACACTTGTCCCTTTTAGATTTTCACTCTATTCATTTGCTGCTTGTTTTGTTTAAAAAAAAAAACTAACACTAGTTTTTTCTAATCTTTTTGTATTCTATCTGTTTTCTTTTTAGTTATTATACATTACAAAGCAAAAAAGGCCTCTAACACTAGCTTCTCTATTCTTTTTCTATTCTATCTGTTTTATTTTTATTTATTATATGATTTAAAAAAACTTGCTACGTATACTGCGTTAAACTAACTGAGACTTGTCATAGCACTTGCTAGCATTGTTCTTTTGTTTATTTTTATTGCTTCCATGTCCTCATTTGTAAGTCGCTTTGGATAAAAGCATCTGCTAAATGACTAAATGTAAATGTAGTGTAAATATAAATTATTTTTTAGTTTGGTTGGTTCTTAAGTTAGTATTTTTTTCAGTTTACAGGTTTACCTTTTGTTGTACAGTAGTATGCAAAAACAACCTTAAAGTGGATAATCACACAAATCATTGCTTCAACTTCACTGCTTAAACTTTTGACTTGTGAGTTTCTCAGGATGTCACAGTAGCAGCAGGCGTCCTCTCATGACACGACACAGAGGGCCTTTACTTAGGCTCCACTGCAACAGCTGATTTCTTTAGATCTGCTTGACTGGAACTGTTGCTTTGGGCACTATGTCTTCATATTCTCTCTTTCAGTCTGTCTCTCATTTCTAAGCCTTTAAGTAATAACAAAACAATCTGTAATGCTAGCACATCCAAATTATCCATGAGGGTCCCAAATCCCAACTTGTCCTCGTTTGTCAACCAGGAGGATCTAAACAGATTTTCACATAAAACAACGGCTTCTCTGCAAGAAGAACAAAACACAGCCCATTTTAGTCTGCAAAGCATTTCCGTCAAAAAAAACAATGCTTGGTTTTGGGAGTTCATTGCAACCTTTATACATTTTTATCACTGTCATCTAATTTTGATAAGTCTTGAATCTGGAGTAGAACACATTTTGCCACTTTACGGGACCCGCAATTGAGCGTTATGTCTTGAGGCAGCATCGTTTCCTCTAGTTTCATCATGCCTTCCCTTATGAGCATTGCCGTGGATCTCTACAGTCCACTAAATCCCCTCGTTTTATGGCTAAACATGGCAGAGCTGACAGCCAAGCATTTCTACTTTCATTACAATTCAAAAAGAAAGAAAAAAATCACTTCCAATTAATCCTGCTGGTTAATTAACTAGTAAAGCATATTTCAGAGACCCAGGAGGGACGTTAGGGAATGCTGCGAAATAACCAGCGTTTTGATTGTCAAGTAATGCAGTGCATTAACAGCACATGATCCTATTTCTCATTGAGCGGTGCTGTTTCCAATTACTCTCTCTATTAGTGTTGTTTTAATTGTTAATTATAAACTCTATTCTGCTCATATTGAATATGAGTATGACTACGTTAGACAGCTTACATCACCGAAGCCCCGTCCTTTAAGTCGTTTTATAAAACGATGGCCTTTGGTTTGAGATGTGACAGCACGCATGGCTACAAATGATTTTTGGGAACTAAGCGCAGGGCTTCATCAGACAAGCATGTTGGATCATCGATCGGCACATCCTGAAAGGGTCCAGCCTATCAAGAGGCAATCTGCCAGACTGTTATATCACTTTTTGAGAAGAAAACTCTTAAGACCTTGCTAAAGCTTTGGGACGGAGCATAATTATTCATGAAGGAGCTCATGCAGCCGATTGAGCTGAGGTCCCAAAATGCCCAGGCTAATTTCCACTCCATCCGACAGCAGGAACGTAGTGAGGGGGAGTTGCGCTTTGCATGGGAACCACTAGGGGTGCCAGAATGACTCTATATGTTGGCAGAGCAACCCAACCGCTGTCAGACATGACAACCACGCTGCTGAGGGAGACTCACAGGGGACGCAATTGGAGAAGAGGGGGTTGTTAAATCAAATAAAGCACTTTTCCCCTTTGTCCTCAATCTGAAGTGCCAAAGTGAAATTCTATGTCCAGCGAAGTTTGCTAGTAGACTCTATTTAAAGGTGGGAAATCGGAGAAGGAGGAGAGGCTTTGATGCATCTTTAATTAGCATTGTGACTTCAGCGCAATGCTAAAACGTCTCAAAAGAAAGAATCAGATGAGCTAAACACCTTGAGTCTTTGATCAGCAGTCTTGTGAAAGCGACAGAGTAAAGAATATTTGCTTTTAATATGCACAGTCCTGTGAGAAATGAAAACTTTAGAATCTCCAGAATCTTCGGAATAAAGCTTCTAGTTAGAGAAGTTCGGCTGTACTTGTGTTGCTTTGTGAATGCGACTTTGCTTATGAAACTTTTCATTTCTATTACCTGGAACTTTTATTATACAGCAAATGCCTGATGTAAAGAGATGCTTAACTTTCAGAAAATGTACACTGTCAACCTCAGGAGGTCAAACTAAATATTAAATGAGTTGTTTCATTTTCAATTAATTTTAGATGAGGTTTAGACATTTTGCAGCTCTGCTGACATTTTGAGACATGACTGAATAGATTAATAGTAAAGAAGAGGAATAAAACCCTGATTTGTAAATACATATTAAAAAAGTGTTAGATAAACATATTTGTAATGAAAATAATTTTATTTTAATTTAATTTATTATTCAAACAATAATGTATACAAATAATAAATCATATATCAATCAGTTTTTTTTTCATAAATAAAATAAAACTATTTCTATAGCATATACATTTATATATATATTCACATACACACCTATCATATTAAAATTTTAAGTTGATACCTTTATTTTTAAATGTTTTTAAGCAGTCTTATCTCAAGGCTGTCGGGTTCATTGATAAATAGAACGTTCAAATAAATAGTAAGAATTGAAACGAAATGTTTTGTAAAATGTTTAATGTCTTTACTTTTTTAATGTCGCCTTTATCAATTTATGCATCCTTACTGCATAAAATATATTAATATAATATTGTTTTTTTTAATCTTACCCGACCTCTCACTTGTAAATGGTAGTGTATTGATGTATATATAAAACAGGCTTCTCAGCCCATTGCACAATGCTAGACTGTAGCTGGTTTGTAAAGTGCAGCTCTCATTAGACAAAAGACAAATCGGAGCAGGCATTGCACAAACAGTTTTAAAACCTTGTTGCAAACAATTCACGGTTGAACAAACAGAAAATGCATACTTTACAACATAAAAACAACAATAAACCAGACAAAAATAAGCAGCCTGCAGCCAAAAAAGAAAAAAAAAAAAAAACAGGACCCACGACAGCAGGACATAGATAGTTTCTGAGGCTCTCCTCCCCATATGACACACTAAATGACGCTTCCGGCACAATCGAGCTCGTCCAAGTTCCATTCTGACCAATGCTGGAATACAAGGCAATGACTATGAAAGACTCTGGCAATCTCCATGCATTTCAAGGAGTAAAGCAGAGAACGTGAGATAGCATCTCTGTTTAGTGAAACAGGTTTAGCGCAGTGCACTGTATGTATTATTATTATTATCTTTTGATGTCTGAATCAGTGTCGAATCTGATCGAGCACTAAAGCCTCAGATGTAAATGGGACATCTGTAACAATATGTAGCATGTTTGAGAATCATTACAAGAACCAGAGCAGGGGAACCATTTGGAAGTAAAGTAGTTCCATTTCCCGCCTTGTCGGTTTCAATAATCTATTCAAAGCCAAGTCAATGTGAGTGAAAGTTCCTTGTGTAATAGTTGGTCTTTATGCCACACACGCTGAATTTCCAAGTCAGCTGTCTTACACCCGTTTTACACCCTGTTGTTCACATTGAAACGTTTGCAAGTGCTTAAAGGCACACTACAGAGATGTTTTTGTATTATTTTTCAATAGAAAGGAATTATTGAGCCAGTACATGATAAAATTAGTTCACCTTTGCCTTACCTCAAGTCACTAAAGAAGCCTACAGTACAGCAATGATTTATATTCAGAGCAGTCAAGTTTGATTTGGCAGGAAATTTTAGGCTTCAGCATCAAATTAATTTTTGCAGAAGAACGTAAAAATGTATGTTTCATCCACAGATGGCGACTGAATTGTGTAGTGTACCTTTAAAATATCACTGTTTATGCTAATGCATAAATAATAGATACTAAAATACTAAATGTTGTTTTATTTTCAGATACTAATTCAATAAGAGTAATAGCTCATCTGAAGATCATGCATGTCTAGACCCAAAAATTATAATCAGTAATTACCACAACGCAGAATTGTGGCTTAGTTTTTAGTGAAACTGTCATCTTTATTCCCTTTTCTAGCTGTTTGAGGATTCAAGTGTTGGGATTGGTAGCTACTTCACAAGCTCTAATTGAACAAATAGTTTTTTTTCAGGGCTTTTAGTACCTCAGAGGCAGCTCAGATCCATGTTCATGCTTTGCACACAATTCAACAACATAATTGTGCTCTCTTTTTTTGTAATAGCAGCCCATCAACTCTTGGAATTCAGTCTTTTTCTCTCTCTCGTTTTGTTGATTTATAATGCCTAATGCTTCCGTTTTATCGCTTTAGATCTCTTTTGTGTCCTTTTAAAGATCACTGAAACAAACGTACACAGCACACTGTTAACATCATTATGACATGAAACAGAATGCCACGCTTGGGAGATATCAACTCATGGCGATTTAGCCGGCCTTAGGTTGTTTTCTGATCTGGCTTGCTGGAAGATAAGTCTGGATTCTGCGACACTGCACAAGCATGACAGCACCGTGACAACTTGTATGTGTGTAATGTCTGTGTGAATGTGTTTGTAGTCTGCGTTCTCCATATGTATACAGTATGTTTGCTTGTGTGTAAACATGCCATTTTCATCTACTCACACGACTTTAGAAGTAATCAAGCAAATCATCTTTATTGTTTAAAGAACTGTTCTGGGTTTAGTACAAGTTAAACTTAATACACAGCATTTGTGACAATGTTGATTAACCAAACCATTATTTTGGCTTATCACGTTTTGCTTACAGACTTTTTCTATCGCTTTGGATCATTTTTGATACATTAACATTCTTAACATTCTCTAAACTGTAAGAGCAATTGTTGCAACTCTATTGCATGCCTGCAAAATGTAGCAACTTACCCAAAATATTTAATTAATGCTTAAAAACCTAGTTATTGTGTCAGTATATTGGCCAATGCCACCCAAATGAAAAGTGTTCTGTGGCTTTTTTTAATTTATTTTTTTTACCGTATTCAGTCAGCCATGGAAATGTTTATGTACAAATTGTATTTTTGTTCAAATTTTTTGTTGACATGCTGACTGTTCGTTTTATCTTGCTGAATGATTTTGCATACCACACTGAGATTTTTAGTTACCACTTTGTAGGTAAATGTTTACTAGAAACACAGTATGCGATAACTGAGTGGATCAATTTGCATGTGATGGCTCACATAATGAAAGAATGTTTAGAAGTCGTGAAGAGTCTGACAGTTTCACAGGGAATCAACCGATTAGTTTTCATCAGCAAGTCATATGCATTTAGTTATTGAGTGATAAAAGTGATAAAATAAAATAAAATAAATAAAGTGAATGGCTAAATTTTGAAGGATTTAATAGCCAAAGTTTGAAGGACATAAAAGCGATATTTAGGTATAATAGGTATATTTGTAGCAATAGCCAAAATACATTGTATGGGTCAAAATTATTGATTGTTTTTTTTATTTTTCTTTTATGCCAAAAATCTTTAGGACATTAAGTAAAGATCATGTTACATGAATATATTTTGTAAATTTCCTACCGTAAATATATCAAAACTTAATTTTTGATAAGTAATATGCATTGCTAATAACTTAATTTGGACAACTTTAAAGGCAATTTTCTCAATATTTAGATTTTTTTTGCACCCTCAGTTTCCAGATTTGCAAATAGTTGTATCTCGGCCAAATATTGTCCTATCATAACAAACCATGCATCAATAGAAAGCTTATTTATTCAGATTTCAGATGATGTATAACTCTCAATTTCAAAAAATTGACCCTTATGACTGGTTTTGTGTTCCAGGGTCACATATTTTTTAAAAAGCACTAATTTTATATATAAATTGTTATTTAAGCTGTAACAATTTTCTCCGAATTTTTTTCACAATTTTAGTGTTTTGCATACAGTGGGGCAAAAAAGTATTTAGTCAGCCACCAATTGTGCAAGTTCTCCCACTTAAAAGATGAGAGAGGCCTGTAATTTTCATCATAGGTATAACCTCAACTATGAGAGACAAAATGAGAAAAAAAGGATTTTTTGTAGGATTTTTAAAGAATTAATTGGCAAATTCCTCTGCAAAATAAGTATTTGGTCACCTACAAACAAGCAATATTTCTGGCCCTCACAGACCTGTAACTTCTTCTTTAAGAGGCTCCTCTTTCCTCCACTTGTTACCTGTATTAATGGCATCTGTTTGTACTTGTTATCAGTATAAAAGACACCTATCCACAACCTCAAACAGTCACACTCCAAACTCCACCATGGCCAAGACCAAAGAGCTGTCAAAGGACACCAGAAACAAAATTGTAGACCTGCACCAGGCTGGGAAGACTGAATCTGCAATAGGTTAGCAGCTTGGTGTGAAGAAATCAACTGTGGGAGCAATTATTAGAAAATGTAAGACATACAAGACCACTGATAATCTCCCTCGTTCTGGGGCTCCATGCAAGATCTCACCCGTGGGGTCAAAATGATCACAAGAACTGAGCAAAAATCCCAGAACCACACGGGTGGACCTAGTGAATGACCTGCAGAGAGTTGGGACCAAAGTAACAAAGGCTACCATTAGTAACACACTGCGCCGCCAGGGACTCAAATCCTGCAGTGCCAGACGTGTCCCCCTGCTTAAGCCAGTACATGTCCAGGCCCGTCTGAAGTTTGCTAGAGAGCATTTGGATGATCCAGAAGAGGATTGGGAGAATGTCATATGGTCAGATGAAACAAAATAGAACTTTTTGGTAAAAACTTATCTTGTCGTGTTTGGAGGAGAAAGAATTCTGAGTTGCATCCAAAGAACACCATACCTACTGTGAAGCATGGGGGTGTAAACATCATGCTTTGGGGCTGTTTTTTCTGCAAAGGGACCAGGACGACTGATCCGTGTAAACGAAAGAATGAAGGGGGCCATGTATCGTGAGATTTTGAGTGAAACCTCCTTCCATCAGCAAGGGCATTGAAGATGAAACGTGGCTGGGTCTTTCAGCATGACAATGATCCCAAACACACCGCCCGGGCAACGAAGGAGTGGCTTCGTAAGAAGCATTTCAAGGTCCTGGAGTGGCCTAGCCAGTCTTGAGATTTCAACCCCATAGAAAATCTTTGGAGGGGAGTTGAAAATCCGTGTTGCCCAGCGACAGCCCCAAAACATTACTGCTCTATAGGAGATCTGCATGGAGGAATGGGCCTAAATACCAGCAACAGTGTGTGAAGACCTTGTGAAGACTTACAGAAAATGTGTGACCTCTGTCATTGCCAACAAAGGGAATATAACAAAGTATTGAGATGAAATTTTGTTATTGACCAAATACCATAATTTGCAAATAAATTCTTTACAAAATCCTACAATGTGTTTTCTGGATTTTTTTTCTCATTTTGTCTCTCATAGTTGAGGTATACCTATTATGAAAATTACAGGCCTTTCTCATCTTTTTAAGTGGGAGAAATTTCACAATTGGTGGCTGACTAAATACTTTTTTTCCCCCCACTGTATGTTGAGGAAATTAATTTTGACTAGAAATCATGTTAACAGCTTGTCTTGTGGCTATACTATTGATACTGTGAGTATTTTAGACCTTTTCACCCCACTTTAATTGTATGTGCTTTACTGTAAAGCCTCATTCACACCAAGAACGATAACTGTAAAGATAACTATAAATATAACGATATTAGCGTCGACACCAGCGAACGATATCGTCTGTTTATTCTAAACATGCGTCTGCCGCTTTAAATTCTTCAGCTCGTTACAGCAGGATGGATTCTGAATGGCTGTCAATGTTTTTATCATTCATCAACTAAAAAAAATGTCCTGAAAGTGATTCCAAAGATATTGTTTCTCTGTGCCTTTATCGTTACAGCTGTGGTGTAGACTCTGCTATTCTCTAATATTGAGAAAGATTTTTAGAACTATATCTTGAATCGTTATCTTTATAGTTATCGTGCTTGGTGTGAACGGGCCTTAACCCCATTTTTTCTTTCTTTCTTTCTTTCTGTATTTATTTTTTTTAAAACTGCAGTCCGTACGTTTTTTGCCTCTTTGTCACCATCTCTGTTTGAAAACCTGGAATTGCAGCTGAGTGCGGAATTATCTTCCTTGCGTGGGTTGTGAGTCGGCACGGCTCCAGCATGGATGAATCTAATGTTTTGAGGTGTATGTGTGGCAGTCAGTCACCGCACCGGTGTGGATATTTACTGTACTTCACAATCACAGTTTAGCCTACGTCTTGGAATATGACGCAAATAAGCATATTCACCATATATTGCCATCTGAACAAGTAAGTAACAAGTCTGCCACGTTTGTTCTGACCAACTGAGGAAAAAAGCATTACCATAAATCGCGCTACCAATGGTGATTAAATCTAAAGATTGTTAGCTTATATAACATCGAACCGTTCAAATTATTATTATTGTTATACTTTATTCTCAAATGATTAATGTTAACAACATCATCATTGGTGACTATGAGTATAGTGTGTATTAGCGTGTAGATTTAAATTTCTGCACAGTCTAATCTAATTGTCATACTCTTCGAATTTCATATTAAGAAATTATTTTAACCCAAAAAGCAAATTATGCTCCCTTCGAACTGGTTTTCTTTAAAATACAAATCTTTGTAATCCCTGGCTATCTGTAATCAGAGGCACATTTATAACTGGAATATAATTTAATTTCATTTCACATGTGTTTCATAAACACATAATCCTTTCTGGATTACAATCCGCCATCAAAATGATACATTTAATTATTCTGGCTGCTGTGAGAAAAGGCTATAAACGGTCGGCCACCTGCAGGGTCCTCACAACTTCTTTATGTTTACAGACGTGACGTAATGACGCAGCGCCATGCTCGAATTTCCCGCGAAAACGTACCCGTACCACTCAAATTAGAAAACATTATTATAAGCTAACTGTTGTGAATCGGGCTAAAGTAAGGTGTTAGTTTGGAACACTGGCTGGTTACTGTATGTACTTGCTCAAATATTGATTTCATTTTTAACCAAAAAAACACAAAAGTTCTGGACTGCAGCTTTAAATAAAAGGAAGGGCAGGTCAAAATGAAGTTTTGTGGAAATCAACATTATGCCACTATCAATTAAATTTGACATGAATGAAACGCAGAATACTGTATATGTCTTGTCATTTCCAGCTGCTTTTAACGGGAAGTGCGCTAAACAAACAGATGCCTTACACATACAATGCCTTACTTCCACTCAATTTAACAAAGGCTTTTTTCCCTTGCAAGACGTGACTGTTGACTTTGATGCCACTGGCTTAGTAGACATCCCTGTGTAATGAAAGCAGTTAAGGCTTAATTTCATGCTAAATAATGACTGCTCATATGCACTACTCATTAGGTGCCTTCAGCAGAACATTACTGCGATGAGTTGGCAGTATATAGGATACATTGCATAAATTGGCCTAGCAGAACAAAGACTTGTTGTCATACGATCAAGAGCTTTAAAGAAACTGAACTGTGCAAAGAATCCTGTGAAAACTGTGACACCAACCAGCAATTGCTCATAGAAAATGCTGACAGCTGAAAGAGCCCTGTTGGGTCTAAAATGAGAAACCGGTCTCTAACTCAAAAAGGAATGGAATGGAAATTAGCTGCTGTCTTTGATAACCACAACACTGGATGTTTAGTGTTTGGATATGTATATTCTATTATAACATTTTTCATTTCATGCTTTTTCTTAAATCCCTTGACTTTAGCATAATCTTAAACACAATGCACTGCTAAATACAAATATAACATCTAAGCAACCATTGTTCCTTGCCTTATTTCCTTTTCATTAATCAAATGACCCTGCCTGCTAGAATCATTTAAGTGTTTATAACATTGTTCCTTACGTTATTTTAAGTCTACCGTTACACAATAGGCAGATTGCAGGAGAGCACAATAAAACATGCTCTCTTTAAGATGGCATGCAAATACCATCAATACAACTGCTAGCTGTTCTAATAATTACACGCGAGACATTAATCATTGATGTGTGCCCTTTCTGTAATCTTCTGATTAAAGAGAAATGTAGCAACAAAGAAACAGAACCAGAATAAAATGGCAATCCTCTCTTTTTTGTGAGATGATGGTCTTATAATGAGGCAGAGGTTCTTTTTTGCACTAATATATGCATGGAATTAGCCGAGCAAAGGTTTAATAACCAAACAAAAAAGCCTGCTTCTAAATCCAGTCTATCATGAGGAGCATTCATGGGGAACTGAAGAATCAAAAGGTTTGACAGCTTTTGAATTGAGGTACGCTAGCACTTGAGTTAGCATTTATATTGATTGCAGAAAACAAATTATGTTGTTCTGTTCCAAAAGAGCTCATCAGTAGATTTTCAGCTTTTGGGGGATATATCTTCACAATAGTACACAATATATATACTCATTGCTTTGATATGAATTTGGATATCAACAGAAATGTATCCTAGTTTAACTTATTTCTGTCCGTTTTTGGTTAATGACTTTTATTTTGAAAGGCTGAGTATATATGAGTAATAGTTTTATTGTCAGTTGTTTCCTGTTTCTACCCAGATTGTACCCTGTATTTTTTTCTTACCAATTAGTAGGCCCAAATGGATTTATCTACTATTTTCAAATGTTTTTGTGCCAACTGTGGGGGAAAATGTGTGGAATTCTCAAGAATGGATTCAAATATGGTAATATGTGTTCAACTGAGCAGAGTACTACAATACATTTGCTAAATGTTTTATTCAATGGACAAGGGTTGGGGTGGGTATGCAAAACGTTATGAATGATGGGGATTCATATTTGTAAGAAATCTGCTGTGGTTTCTGTTTTTGAAAACTGCTTATGTCTAGTTTTTTGTTTGGCATTGTTGTTGTAGTATGGGTAGTTTTTAGTCTTTAGTTTCATGGTCTCTTAGAGTTGACCTTGTGTTTGTTTAAAAGAAAATGGCGTTTAAATCCTCATTTGGTTCAGCTGAACCTAGAATGTGTGGTAGAGATGTCGGCTTACACAAAACATTGGTCTGCAAAATTATATTTCATAATGATGATCAGTTGTTGCATACCATGATGAATGCAATTTAAGGAAGTTTTAATGTTGCCAGCAACACATTTTGAAGCACCCTGCTGCACACCATAAAAGTGAAATAAAGGAGGCGAGGAACCTGTTGTGCACCTATGAACATTACAAAAGCCAATGAAAAGTGTCCTCACTTTCCATGGCAAATTGCCTGAAATGGCAGAAAATTGGGTTCGTTTTTATCATGAGGCCGATGAGGTTCAGTTCCACCTCATCTCTCCCACCATCCTTTATTCCTATAAGCGTTTACATCATTTTCTCTCTCTCTCTTTATACTTTCCCTTTTTCTTTCTCTCATTCCTTCTTACTTTCTGCCTTGCTCTCTTTTTTTTCTTCAGTGAACGAGGCTAATGGGCACAGCCCCGGTTACCATAGTAACTAGCAGATACGAGCATGTGAGTGTTTGTGTCTTATGTAGCAAGGATTCTCCTTATGACACAGACACTCTGTCACACACTCATTTGATCTGGTGCAATGTGTTAATGTCGTTAAGAATTAAGATTGGTTATAGTCACAACAGTGATGAATGCATTCATTTTTTTCTCTATGCAGGAACCGAATGGTTGTTAAATGCTTGGTGCTTTTTGTAGGAATTTAAAAATGTGTTGCTTATTTTTAAAATCTGAGTGTGATAATGATAAATTGTGTGTGTGTGTGTATTCGATGTTATGTTTATTTATCTCTGTGATGTATTTGAATTATCTTTATTTTGGTCCTTTTTCACATCAATTATTGATATAAGATTATTTTATATATGGTTTGTTCTTGTTAATAATGAGTATATGAATGAGTTTGATGATATATTGATTTTTTTTTCTTTAATGGATTGACTGTTCTTCTGTTTGCCTAGTATGAAATAGTACATTTCAACCTGCAAAAGAATCAATATTTGGAGCTTTGAGCAAGTTCTTCCTTTAGTCTCAAGTGTAGCATCAAGGCACAAGGGGAAATGGACCATTCTGTGTCATGGCTTTTGTTTCTGATAAAAAGGGCACAGATGGAGATACCCTCTGGATTTTAAGAGCCTCTCAAGCTAGTTCAGTCACATGCCCACACACACACACACACAAGAGCCAAGATTGAGACCCTTTGGCCTATGTGCACACTATGTGTGTTAAAAAGGCGCTAATGCAAAGTAGGCTGAGTAACAGCATCATGGGAAAAAAATTGGCTATTTGGCGTAAAGTAGGTGGACACCCACTTCTAATTAGCAAGTTTGGCTCTTTCAGCTTCACTGTTTACAATAAAATATATAAAACATCTCTCATAACATTTGTAGTGGAATAGGGCCGTTATCTGTTCTATCAGTACTGTATTTGGTATTGAAGTTACTCAGTTTATTTTTTTATTAGACTTTTTTTTGGCGTTTTTGACTTTATTGTGATAGGCCAGTGTAGAGATCACAGGAAGTGAAGTGGAAGAGAGAGAGGGTGGTGGGAGCCCGGGATTTGACTTGGGACATCTGTAGCGTCAGGGTGGCGATATGTTGTGCCGTGCCCAAAAGCTACTGGCGCCACTTTTTTTTTTTTATTTATTTTTAATTTATTTTTTTTGCTAACCATTATTGGATTTAAACATTCACAACTGCTAAAGGTAACTTTATCAAATCCCAGTATATAGATATTAATTTGTCATACTGTACATTTATAAATTTGCTTTTACAATAATTTTAAATGACAGATTTTAGGTTTTAGTGTTGTATTTTTAGTTTAGAAATATTGTTCATATTTTTTTATTAAAAATAATATGAATTTATACCATCGGCTACTTTCTAAATAATTAATTGACTTTTTACCGAACAGAATTTTTATATTGGTGCATTCCAAATGTACTATATACATAGAGTGAAGGGCATATGAAAGCAAGAAACCAAGGTCAGAGTTGTGTGGGTGGTATTAGGTGAGTTCAGAAACTATTTTTAGGTTAGCTAAAGAATCGAGATTCAAAGCTCAAAAGGTATGTGCTGAAAAGCATGAATTTCTACTCTCATGAAGAAAAGCTCTATGGAAATGAAGCTCTTTGTGTTGCACCATCGCATTGTGTTAAATCCTTCACATTCAAATACGAGCTCAGTCCTTAAGATCACCCATATCAGCGGCGCCCTGCTGTGACAGACCTACAGTGACAGCCTGAGCCTACAGTAAGAATGATCTACCATAGGTTAGTCACTGTAATGAAGTAGCAACAATAGCCTCATGACATGCTGACATGTCAGGAAGACTTCAAGTGCTGAATATGTGATAAGTGTGCTACAGATAGCCACAGGCGTAGTGTTTGCTATAATAGTTGTGTAGGCATCAGTAGATCAAGTGTTGATGAATGTGTCATGATGTACACTGTAAATAAAAAAACAGGATTTCGCACGATGTCTGTTAGTGTTACTCAGAGAGTCCACGCTCTCGGGGAGGTCACGGCATAACCTGGGCACGCTTTTACTGCAGGGCACCCATAACCTCGTAGTGCCACTGGAGAAGAAGAGAAACGGCCCTTGGAATGTTTTGTACTAAAGAGATATATTTTGTTTTATTCTTTTATATTTTTACAATATAATTCACGTTAATTCATAGTCACTGCATTTAGTTCTTTTATTGTTAGCTACAGCATACTCGGTATGAATCCTGAGCTTTATAGCAGCTTGCAATGTTGTAAGTGGTATTACATTTAAGTGGATTTAAAAAATAATAATAAAAAATGACTAAAACACGACCACTGGAAGTCTCATGATTGTACAGTAATTCTGCTGAATGGTTGTAAATAATTGTTAAAAGATAAATAAAGCCATAAAGCTTCCAATTATTGTAATCAAAGTTTCACCATTAACACATTTAATGCATATAAGAGACTGGGGCTATTTGGCACGAAGCTACAAAGTCTGTAATTAGATTTCTTGGCAGTAATTTTGTATGTTAGGTTTAAACCGTTACAATTATAACTTATTTAGCTGTAGATGTTGAGTAAATAAGCAAACATAATAAAACCACTCTGAGTTTAACATATTAGGGAAAGGTATTTTTCACAATTTTCTCTGAGTTTTCACATGTGTGTTATTGGCACATTTAATGTCTTGTGTGTCGTAATTGTTTCACTTTTGCGGAAAAGTGAGGTGTGACATTATAACCAACTTTTGGGGGATGTTATCACTGAAGGGCAACATATGTTCAGTAAACAGATTTACAAGTCTGCCCAGGTGTACGTAGTTGTACAGTAAGATGGTAAGGTTTCACTGACTGTGTCCCACCATATATAAGTTTGAAGTCCGGTTCTCCTGCATCCTCCGGCCAGACCAGACAGAATCGCCGCAGCACCGTGACCAGGATGAGGAAGAGCTCCATGCGAGCTAGATTTTCTCCTAAACACACACGAGATCCTAGAGAATAAAGTAAATGTACATTATACAAACAA
Source organism: Sinocyclocheilus anophthalmus (assembly GCA_018155175.1). NCBI lineage: Eukaryota > Metazoa > Chordata > Actinopteri > Cypriniformes > Cyprinidae > Sinocyclocheilus > Sinocyclocheilus anophthalmus. Next base: position 55,622 of record JADLZN010010319.1, read on the forward strand.
ACTTCTCATTCTACCACAGATATTTTATTCATGTACTGTATTGTTAAAATCATACTGACTCCTGTTTGTGTAATATGTGAAATTAATCAGCTCAATGACGTCCACTAATGGCACTAGGCTAAATGAGTGCTATTGATAAATATCCACGGTGTTTAATCAAAGACCTCATTGCACAGTGTAGTAAAACATTTATAACATACCTGCAGAGAAAGGCATGAATGCATCAAGCTTCACAAATTCCCCCTTCTCATTCAAGAAGTTTTGAGGGTTGAATTCATGGGGAAACTTCCACTGACTTTCCTCTCTGAGAGCAGATGACAGATAGGGGATGATAATTGTCCCCTGTAAGAGTAAATGTTTTAAATTAGCAATCCTCCCTTTCCGTTTACAGTAAAGATGCTGTTTAGGGCTTGCAATAATAGTTTGGTAATGGATTGATTTGTTAAGATTAAATAATAGATAGTTGTTCTTAATTACTCTTTCATGTATTTTTTTATATGTGCCATAGTAACTCTATAACTGTATGATGAAACTGCTGTTGCCATTCAGTAATTATAGTAAATGTCACCTTTGGGATGTTGTAGCCCCGGAGCTGAGCGTTGGTTGTAACCATTCCAGAACCTTATTTTGCTGCACATTATTCATTCATGCATAATCCAAAAATAAATCCATAACCCAGACAGGAAACATCTTGTTTTTTCATTTTTAGAAACATAAAATTGTATTTAAAAAACATACACATACACGGTCGCCGTGATTTTGCCAAGTAAGACATGTTCCTGGATCAACATCTTTTGTTGATCCTGGATCGACATTACTGTCCAAAAATATAGACTAAACCCAATCCCTACCCCTAAACCTAACCCTACCCATAATTTATTTCTAAAATCAGTGTGGAATGATAGCTGATTAACAAGGGTGTAGAAGCACCTAATCCTGATCGTAAGCCTAAACAGATATTTTCTGAAAAGTTATCCCTCAGTTATGATTGGTTTATTGGAATGCTGTTCCAGGATCAACAATGATGTTGATCCAGGAACATGTTGTACTTGGTCAAATCACACTCACCATTACTCCACAGCTATCATTTTAGGACAATTTTAATAAATTAATTAATCATAAAATAATTCATAACTATCTTTAGCCCCCCCCCCCCCCCCCCCCCAAATACATGGCAAATCATCAACAATCCATCAGAATAACCTCAGCAATAAACAAAATAAAGAAAAAGAAATTAGAACGAAATGTCCCTTTTTTCAGATATGCTTTGAAAGATATTTTATAAAATCCAAATCACATTCAGATCTTTATCACAGTGCTTAAACAATGTTTTTCTTTCTTGTTCAGTGAATCATAAACAATTACTTCACATGCACCTGTGGGACAGTCCTTAAGAAGACA
>JADLZN010010319.1:57414-86197 GCA_018155175.1 Sinocyclocheilus anophthalmus
CAGTAACACGTGACCTCGTGTGCTCATCCACAACTTTAAGAATGTGATTTTTAATTTCTCCATAATACTGAAAAGCCTTGCAGAATGGCAGTGGGAAAATCCTTAACACTGGGGCTATTTCGTAGAGCTATGATTCAAAATAAAATCCTTAAAAATACATGTAAATTTAAATGTCTGTCTTTCAATATTCTATCCATTTGTGTACACATCACAGTAACTACTATATATTATTTATTTTTGGTAGCAGCAATACTGTAAGTGTAAACAAAAAAAGTATTATCAGCAGAGTATAAAAAGCATCTTTGTTTGTGTAAATAGCCTTTAGCAAAATGGCTGGCTATTTGCACTCAGTGTAAATAAACAGTGTCTTTACTTTTCATTGTATTTACAATTGCCCATTGTCCAATGACAATCTTAGTAAGTTTTTCGATGCTTATGATCAATGTCTGGAAATATTCATCCTGATGATTGAAACGTGACCCAAAAATGATTGAGGCAATGATGTTTGAAGCAGCTTGGTGGTACAGATGTTTAGGGTCAACTGACTTTCCTGGTAGGGATGTAGAGGTAAAAAGAGATGTTTTCCATTCTTGAATTTGAATATTTACTGGCAATTTTAAGATCATAAAAATGGCTATATTCAAAGATTAGACACTGAACGTGTGATTGCATAAATGAACTATGTTAATATAAATATTAAAAGTGTCACAGATGTTTCTTATGAAAGTGTTCCCCTTCTTTCGGGAGTCTTTAACTTCTCTGCTTATTTCTTTATACTGACTTCTCATATGTTCCCTAATTGCTGTCAAGTTTTTCAAGTCTAAAGATAATTTATGGACTGTACAAACATGGAACACTGTTTTTCCTCACAATTTAATATATAGTGGATAAATATATCATATATATTCTATATATATATACTATATCTATATATATAATATATATGATATCTAGATATTATCTACATTATATAATTATTTATCATAACATATATAATTTTACTATTTATTTTTTTTTTTATTACAGATTTATTAACTTTGGTTTAATTTATTTTAACCAAATTCTGTAATGTGGGGAGGAGGGGGGATCGTTGTGTAGATTGTAATTGTATATGGCAAACTCCAATAAAAAATATTTGCTAAAACTAATTGTCACAGCAGGAGAACATATTATACCCAGCCGATTCCTCCCAAGTGAGACAGATATATTTTTACTCTCCTACTATAATTCGCTCGCTCCATACTTCTCTTTCAAGCCGTCCAAAGTTCCTCATGTGGACAGAGCAATAGCGTCCAAGTTTTGCTTCTAAGCTTCCCTCCACTTTCTCCATAATTTCTTCTACTCCCATGTTTTCGTCACCCCTAAACAAACATAGTAATCAGTTAGGAAGCCTTTAAACCCAGCAGGGGGAGTTTCAATCAGAATTTTTGATAATATTCTCTGCTGAGTGCAATTGTCTGTGTTATAGGAGTAGTATGCTGGCTGCATTTTGTTTATACTGTATTACCTTTGCTTTGTGTTACATGACTGACCATCATGTTGTCTGATCTGCCAGCAAACTCTTCCGCTTTTGTGATCAGTGCCTCCCTGATCATCTTCTGACCTGTCAACACCACTGCTGGCTGGCTACCAATGAACAGTCTGTAGATTGACCCATAGCGCTGAGCAAACTGCAAAAAACATTCATGTTGAAGACCACAGACTCACAACAGCATGTTTTTGCTGTTATACTGTATGAACAAAGTCTGATTTCCTTTCATCACTTGTTTCCAGCAACCCATTCAATTATTTCAGTGTGAGTTATTACATCAGTAATAATGTATTGTTAATGCAGCAGTCTCCAATGTGTTTGAGACTGATGTGCTTACCTTGTCCTTTAACGGGTTTGTGCGGTCCAGTTGATGCAAATTTCCAAAAAATGGAACAGGAGTGGGTCCAGGGGGGAAGTTTGTGGGTCTTCGAATTCTAAACTGCAAGTACAGAAGAAAGGCTCCCAGACACAACAGAACAAGTGCGGGCAACATGGTTACTGATCTGCTGGACGGCCCGTCTCAAACCTGCTATTTAATGCAGACAGAGAACTGATACGCATGCACACAAAACTCCTCCTTTAAACTCTGCTGAGCTTTTTAAACTTTGTTGAACTGGAGTTGGGAAACACTGACTATATAGGTAAAAAGGTCAGCTATAATCAACAATATGGGCGACGAGGTAATGATACTTCCACCAGAGGTCAATGTCAACGTGAACCCTTGATAAATTTGTTCCTGAAAGTTCATTATGTAAACATGCACTATCTATGACATTATCCAAGTTTGTGCAGCATTAACACATTTTTTGTTACATTTCTGTTTCTGGCTAAATATTCTGGTGACTAGAATAAAATTGTATTTTCAGTCTTTCTTATAATATATGAAGTAAACACTAAATGTGTGTTTGACTTATTTTAGTGTTTTATCAGGTGGTGGATAAAGCAAGGCTTTATGATCACATGAGATGTATGCAGGAAATGCACAAAAGAGCTTAAAATGAATTGAATTTTCATAGTACTGAAATGACATTATGTTTAATTGGTATCTTTCCAATTGTATGCACAATGACTCTGAAGAGAGTGCCTCATCCTTCGCCAAAAGTCTATTCCTAATATGTCCATGTTTTTCTGTACATTTGCCAAATTTTATATAAACACATGTTCTTGGCCAAAGATCCTATATGTATGTCATCTATATCCTTATTGGTTAAAGGGTTGAAACTCCCCTCTACATATGCCTATATAATATCTTTATTTCCATGAATAAATTGAAGTATTGAGAATACATTTGAATGTGTGTTTTCTTGCTTCCCGGCCGTTATCTACACTTTAAGGGACTGAGAAGATTTCACGGTGGCAAAGAGATATCGAGGGACCAATTGTTATTTTTATTAACAACTTACAAAAAAGGGCAGTGACTTGAAAAACTGTTGATTTAATTATATCATATGAAGTAAAACATTTTATTAAGATATATGCAATCATTTCAGGAATTCTAATTAATTCTGCAAGATTTAAAAAACTGTGTTAAGCTACACATTATATCAACTTACCCCCAAAACGACCTTTAGACCTCTGGTAAATGGCCTCTTGGATCAGGACAATTATGCAATAAATAGAGACAAACAAGTGTTTAGGAAAGTGTTCCTGGTAGTTCTGTGTGGTTTAGGAGAAATAAAATATTTTCATCTTCTTCTTCACCCTTCACCATTGCCTTTAGTTCTGTTGTACCCTAAAATAATTTTGGTATCTGTTAGGTTGTTTTGGAGGAGGAAAACTAAAAACCCTTTTACGGTCTAATAGTGTAAAATGCATAGATTCGGTTGCTATGATTTATAGTTATTTGTATTGCTATCAAAAATCTAAATGTTGAATATTGTACAGACAAGTTTATTCAAAATGAAAAGCTTTAAATTTGTCTTTGCACTGCAGTAGTCCTGTACGGTATTGCAAGCTCAAGCCCTAAGAATCTGTAGTGGATCATTTAATTCATCTCCGGTATCATCAATGCAGGTGGAAATGGGAGAAATGCCTTTAGGCATCAGACGAATGAAGTTAATGTTGGCATATTGGGTTAATATCCAGGGACAAAGTGTTTTGCATCCTGTCAAAAGTGTATTGACAGAGTGCTGGGAACATAATGAGACAAACTTTATAAGTTTTGGGGGGATAGGTGATGCAAAGGCTAGGAATATAGGTTTACATCAATTACAGTACAGCAATACAGTCTCAATATCCTCCATTCCTCTCTGGTTATTCCCCTTGCCAACTGTTGACCTCAATATACAGCGGGAAATAAATGACAAATCTAAACAAATTCCAGTGTGGTATATAGTGCAGATTTATTTTGAGAGGCATTTCCAAGGTTCAGTGTTTTTATTTACGGATGGATCGAAAGATCCGGATACAGGATATGCAGGTGCAGCTGTATATATTCCAATGAATGATTCTTATATTAAGAAAAGAGTTACTAATAATTTGTCAGTTTATGCTACAGAGTTATTGGTGATATTATTGGCCCTTTAGTGGATAGAGGAGAAGGAAATTAATAACACAGTTATTGCATCTGATAGTTATTCCGCACTGGAAAGCATAAGATCTGGCAGATCATCTTTTAGGATGGACATAATCAATGAAATATTCCATAAGATGTATAATTTAAAGGTTAAGGGCATATCAATGCAATTCATTTGGGTTCCTGCTCATGTTGGTGTGGAAGTCAAGTCAAGTCAAGTCACCTTTAATCGTTTAGCGCTTTATACAAAACTGGTTGTGTCAAAGCAGCTGTAACAGGCACTTAATTAGTGAAACGTACGTGTTCACTTAACTGCCCAAGTGACAACTACGCTAACACTCATTTTTTCAGTTCAATAGACAGTTTCAACACGATTGAAATTTCCGTGTGATGTCAACATCCAGCTCAGTTTAAATAGTATCTGTGCAATCAGGTTGACGATATCGCTGGAAATTAAGTGTCACCAACTAAGCAAGCCAGAGGTGACCGCGGCAAGGAACCAAAACTCCATCGGTGCCAGAATGGAGAAAACCTTGAGAAACCAGGCTCCATCGGGGGGCCAGTTCTCCTCTGACCAGACTAACCAGCAGTACGGAAAAATCAATTTAAGACGTAATTAAACAGACGATGAACAATATTAACAGTAGTTATTATATGATGCAATCAAACTTAAGCAAAATGTGGTAGTTCTGAATGTTGTTTCAGGGTTGGCATCATCTGAGGTCCTCTGAGGAGTTGCATAATCTCTTCTCAGGTGTTCTGGATCCAGATTGAAGCTTGTGTAAATCCTAGTTACCGCGGGATGTCAATCACGTGTAACAGAGAAACAAATAGACATAATTAGTGTAGCTGCTGTTCCAGCCAAGCAAAAATGATTTGTTTAACCCTTCTCAAGGGAATGAGAAGGTGGATATTATAGCTAAACAAACTCTAAAATTAAAACAGGTTGATCTACAAGTTCCATTAAGTAAAGCAGAAGCTAAAGCATACATCAGGAAATATGCGCAATCAGTATGGCAGGTATACTTGGATGGTATTGAAACAGGTAGACATTTATATAATATACAAAAACAAGTTGGTGCTGGGAGGAGGGAGAGCAGGAACCGTAAGGAAGGGAATATTATAACTCGTCTGAGAATAGGTCACACAGGACTTAATAGTACATTGTTTAAAATTGGCAAGCACTCAACTGGGTAATGTATTTATTGTAGTCAGCAAGAAACAGTTGAACGTGCTTCATTGCAGGAAATACAACAAAGAAATATGCCATTTTATTCAGTCATTAAAGAGGGTTTATCACAAAGACTTCTCTATAACTGGTATTCTAGGGGGAAAGGCTATATATGATTGCATCATTAAGTTTATTAAAGAAACGAAGTTAAGTAATTAAGGAATTTGTTTTTTTTTTGTTTCCCTCACCTTCTCGCATTGTCAATCCCATAAACACGTATTCTGTTCCACACTCCAGTCCAGTTGGTGGCGGTAATGCACCTACAAGTTGGTTTGCCAACCACCAATAAACACCAAAGAAGAAGAAGAAGAAGTAGTCCTGTTCGCACATTAAGGTAGCTTTTTTTTTTTTTTGCATCTGTGACGCATTTTCTAAGCGCCGGAAACGTGCTCGCGAGCACTGATGTGTTCTTTTGCTTGGGTATTATTTGGTAGTTGTTTGGTTTTGAAGATCATTCTTTACAAATAAAAAAAATCAGATCCGTTAGTTTTTTTAGATGCCTAAAGAGAAAGTGGTTATCAGGTGAAATAGTCGCACGAGAAGGAAAACTCAGGGGGAGATGGCGGTATGAGACAAGCCTGACTAGCTATTAAAACAGAAACCTGATTAATAACTGTGTCTTTAAATGTAACCATGTGATAACTGTATATTCTGACTGGCGAGATTGTGATTTTCTGTGTGTCAGTACTGTCTTGTTAAGTAATATGTCTCTCGTTAGCCGAAAGGAAAAGTTGGAACCAAAGGCAAAAAACAAATCCATGAGGAAAACCAGGATACTCTGAGGTTCTATATTAGAATCATCCTGGGAGCAAACGTAAGGCATGCATCTGAGTTTGAGTGTGTCTCTGTACATGCTAATGGTTAACATTAAAGACATATTTTAATGGATTTATTGGTTTCTCTTCAGGCTATTTATGCAGTGGTCAATCTCTTGCTCTTTTATAACTCATCTACATTTTGGACATGGGTAAGTCGGAGTATGATGTGAATAAGAGCATAATCATTTAGCATATGCATACTTTGTGCTTTTGCATTCAGTGGTGTGTATGAGCAAATGTTGCATGCATATCTGCTCGTGGCAAATAAACCATGGGGTTTCAGTCTTTTAGATGCCATGGACCCCCGAAATGATCCTTATATGAGGGGCCCCATTCTAAAATTTAAATGGCATATATAAAGGTATATTTTTATGTATAAAGACTCAATTTGTACTGATAAAATGTATATTTACTTTGTATTATGTTACACTATTAAGGTTTTTCCTACTCACTGTAGAACAGGACTACAAGGAGTATTATTTCATTTTGATCTTATTTGTTTATTTGAATCTTGTTTTTGTGTATTTATTTATTTTTACACTTTTGAAGCTGCTTTTCTCTAAACTTTATGGCCCCTCTAGCACTCCCTTGCGGACCCCATTTTGAAAAACAGTGATATAGACAGTAATGTCCATTTCTCTACCTCTAGTGCTTTGCTTAAGTTTTATTTAGACCCCTGTATATGGGGTTTTTGGTCAACAGTGAGATGATAAACTTTTGGCGGTTTCCAATCTTTTGGTAAATGTAGCCTAATTCACTTCTCTCTTTGTCACCAGTTCTTTCTCCTGTTCGGGGTGGCGGTCTACATTGGCGGCTACAGATCTATGTCAGCAATGGCCAAGCCTGCATTTGCTGAAGATGGTAGCTTGCTGGATGGAGGGATTGACCTTAATATGGAACAGGGCATGGCAGAGTGAGTGGGATGTTTAATCTGTACAGTTTTTTCCCCATTTATATGTGTATTTCCAGACAGTGATATACTCTTCGTTACCATAACTGATTTTTAAAAAATATATATTGACATGCAGACACCTGAAGGATGCGATTCTTCTTACTGCTATTGTTCAGGTCCTCAGCACTCTGTCATCCTACTTCTGGTACTTCTGGCTCTTGGTGAGACTGTGTAATTGCTCTGATTGTGATATCTTTGAGGTTTCACAATTACATTTTTACTGAAACTGTATTATTTGCTTTCTCTTCACACCAGGCACCTGCAAGGGCTTTGCATTTATTGTGGGTGAGCTTACTGGGCCCCTGGTTTTCTGCTGAATCACAGGCAGCCCCTGAAGAGAACGAGAAGAATGAAAAGAAACAGAGGAGACAGGAAAGACGACAGATGAAGAGATTCTAGACTTGTCTGTTTATTATTTTTTACATTTATTGTACAATTACATAGAACATGCAATCTAAATTATTCTGAGATATTTGATATGACAGGTTAGTCCAGACAATAGATGAGCACTGTAAAGTGTCTTTGACTTTCTCTCACGTGTCATCAGCTGCTCTGTCCTTTTCAGCCCTTTGGTTCCTTTCTCTTACTTTGTCCATCTTAAAATCTCTTGCTCAGGTGTGCCTCTGAGTGGGGCTCCACAAGTGAGTTAAACTCACACAAAATGCATTTGCTTACTATAGTGAGCTTTCATATCATTAGTTTCAGTTGCTAATGAGTACTTTTCAGCAGGTGCAGCTACATGGCCCATTGCCCTCAGAAATTTAGACCCGAGGCTGTATGAGCTTCACCAACCATGCGACGCTTCACAGCACTTTTAGAATTCCATCTTTGGCCTTTCAGAAAATTCTGTTTTTTTTGTTCTGTATCGGGGGAATCGTGCTGATTCTGTATCAAAGGTAATTATCTTTGACATGTTGTGTTCTGGTGAAGCTGCAGGTGCAGCCTGGTGCTGCCTTGAGGGAACGCAAAGTAGATAAGGATAAAAAATAATAATGGACCAATAATTGAATGATAATTGATTTAACATTTCAATGGACTATTTCAATGGACTAAAAAAAATTTGCAAAACTGCGTCTTGACAACCTGGTAAAACTAAGTTGCTTCAGCTGAAATTTATGGAGACCCAAAGATTATAAATAAACTATTATAAAATGATGAGTTGCTGTGAATTTTCTTTTAAATTGATATAATCATTCCTCAGTTCCTGGCTCATTCGGACCCAGTCCTGGATGAGCATAGGACAGTGGAATGGATTATTCGGGCAGTGTTCCCAACCCTGTTCCTGGAGACTGTCCCAACACAACATGCTTTAGATGTCAAACACACTTGATTCAACTCATGAGCTTTTTAGTAGTGTATTTAAAGACCTGGAGCCGTATGTATAAAGCCGCTCAAAGTAAAAGTTTAGTCCTAAGTGTGTCAAAATTCTAAGAATGACGTAATTTTACTCTTATTCCTAGACTTAAGAATAAGAGTGATTCATAAAGGTTCCTAAGTGTTAAGACTAGGTCCCAGCTCCTAAATTATTTAAGAGAGCTAAAGAGGTCTCCTAACCTAGTTAGGAGTAACAAGATGGCAGCACAGAGGAGGAAACAAACACTTTCCAGCGAAGATATGACATATTGGAGTTATATGATGATATGGAGTTGATAAAACGATACAAACTTGATTGCCAAGATCAAAAAAATCTTTCTTTTTTTTTTGTAACTTTGTCTACATTTCTGCAGTAATTCAATTTTTGGGGCTGTAAAATTGGAAAAATGCAGCAATGCACAGGTGATGACACAGTAAGCAGGGTCTTAAATATTGTGACACTAATCCCACCAAACACAACAGTCTCCCAAACCACGATGATGTGACTGATTATTATTATTTTGTTTTAATGACCACCACATCTTCACTTGAACCACTAAAATAAGCAAGGGACGTAAAACCGGACTAGTGCTTGCCAACTGGCGTCAATCGCGAAATTAGCTAAACTGGTCACTTAATGTTGCTAGATGACCTCATAAAGGCAACTTCACTGATCTATATTTATATTTATATAGATCAGTGAACTCACCCTTTGTTGCCATTCATGGGTAGAGTCTTCTGGAAATGTACATAGAGGTTTTGTCCAAGAACTGATTTGTTGCTATGGCTTTGAAAAAAGTCTTAAAGGGTACGGAAGTGAGTGACAAAATCACTAAATTGCAACACTGGCACACTGACTACCAAAACTAAGTTAGTAATATTTCATGGTTCCCTTGGTTTTTTATGTGTTCATTATTTTCTTACTGCCTAGCAGTGCCAAAATTATGACCGGCTACGATTTTTGTGTCATGTCTCATTGCTATTTATTAGCACTAAAATAACCACGTGCCGCTTCTAAGGCAACTATGCATTATTTCCTTACAAAATCTTTAACCTTTTTATCATTCATTTTTTTTAATTAAGGTGAAATTTCCTAGTGCCAGTACCTACTTTTTGGCCACTATTATTGCGCATAAATGGTCCTGTTCCCACTGACCCCAACCATAGTTCAAAAACAACAGCCACTTTTAATCGAGATTGTTGGGCTTTCCTTGAGTGTAGGGCCACTGATGGAACTCATGTTCACATCATTGGTCCAATTGTAAACGAGGAGACATACCATTAAACGAAGCATCAGTAATAATTTGATAATTTTGCACAATGCAAAGCATTAATTTTTTTTTAAATATTACAATATTTCAGTGTCTTAATTAAATGATTTTATTGTAGTTACATTAAATTATTGGTGTTGTGCTGCTGTGACTTTACATGAGTAGGCTCACTATTGGCTGATTCAGAGGTCGAGGTCGGCCATTTTGTGTTGACATCATTGTAGTCCTTAGTTCACAACACTTAAGTGTCACCTCAGTCAACACTTAAGAATCAGTCTTAGACTTTACTGAAAGTTGCTTTTAGCGTCTTTATACAAGTCTCCTACTCTTAGAAAAGTCCTACTTTTTACTAAGAATTTTTGACACTTAAGTCAAAGCTTTAGGCTATTCTTAAGAGCATTTCTGAGAAGTTTTATACATATGGGCCCTGAAATATATTAGATGATTACTGTTGAGGGGCCCCAAGAATTAGGCAAGAAGTTGTTTTTAATTAATTCTGATAGCCCCAGGTGCTGTACAAGCTTCGTGCGGATGTTTCCCTTCTCTGATACACTCAGGCCTGGAATCTCAGCTAAGTGACTTGGAATAAATCTGGGCCCGTATTCACAAAACATTTTATCTTACCACTTAAGAGTTCTCCTAAATAGCAGTAAAAAACTTTAGCTAAGAGTTTTCTCTTAAAAACAATGCTGCTGAGACAAATTTTTACTAAGGAATAGAGAGAAGTCTTAAACTAAGATTGCTATGGATGATGTCAGCATACATTGGCTGATAGTCTCTGTCAGAGATTCATTCATAGAAGTATTGTAGAGCACGATATTATGTTGCCATATTCACATCAAGATTTAAAAATGCCGGTTAGAGTGACCTAAATTAACATATATAATATATATATATATGTCTTATGTATGTATGTATTTATATCTAATTGTCACCTGTATGCTTTTAAATTAGTGAAATATGATTAAAACAGTCTTTTTAAGAACAAGTATACTATCTGGCTGATTGTAAGACATGCAAACAAAAAAGAAAACCAAACTGGACTCAAGAACAGCTGTTACTTCTTGCCCAATTGGTTAATGAAAACAAGTATATAATCAAAGGACAATTTGGAGTTGGGATAACCTTCAAAACCAAAGGTGATACTTTTTTAAAAGCTCATTATCGTCAAACTTTTCTAAAATGTTTACGTTCAGAGGCAGATTGCCGGTAACAGCCATTTTAGGATAGTTTGTGGGTTGGTCTTAGTGACTTAGGAGTCCTCTTCACCTCTCCTAACGTTTCACAGATTTTTAAGAATCAGAATCCGAATCAGAATGAGTTTTTATTGCCAGTTATATTTACACATACGAGGAATTTGTTTTAATGACAGAAGCTCCACAGTGTAACAGAAAGACAGTGACAGAACAAAAAAACACAGAAAATAAAAAATTAGAAATAGAACAAGTAAATAAGGAATAAAAAAAATATAAATTGACAATTGTATGTACAGGTATATAACAATAGACATTTGTATGTACAGGTATATTATTTGCAAATTTGAGGTGTAGACTGAGTACGTGTGTTAGATAAATAAGTGTATGAGTTAATAAATAGTGTGTGTTCCACAGTTATTTTTAAGTGTTCATGAGATGGATTGCCTGAGGGAAGAAACTGCTCCTGTGCATGGCTGTTCTGGTGCTCAGTGCTCTGTAGCGTCGACCAGATGGCAACAGTTCAAGAGGGAGTGTGCTGGATGTGAGGGATACAGAGTGATTCTGCCAGCCCTTTTGCACACTCTGGATAAGTACAGTTCTTGGAAAGAAGGGAGGGTTGCACCAATGATTCACTCAGCAGTCCGGACCCTCTGTAGTCTTCTGAGGTCAGAATTGGTAGCTGAGCTGAACCAGACAGTAATAGAAGTACAGAGGACAGATTCAATAATGGCGGAGTAGAACTGTTTCACCAGCTCCTGTGGCAGGTTGAACTTCCACAGCTGGCGAAGGAAATACAGCATCTGCTGGGCCTTCTTGACAATGGAGTCCATGTGGAACTCCCACTTCAGGTCCTGAGAGATGGTGGTCCCCAGGAACCTGAATGACTCCACTCTGCGTACACAGTGTGCTGTCCATGAGTGCGTTAGTGGGGAGTTCTGCAGGGGGGTTTCCGTCTCTGAAGTCCCCGGTCATCTGCAAACACCGGAGGGGCGGGGGTGTTTTGAGCGTGTTGAGCCCCAGGTTGTTGAGACTGCACCAGACAGCCAGCTGCTCGACCTCTTGTCTGTAAGCAGACTCGTCACCGTCTTGAATTAGGCCGATGAGTGTGGTGTCGTCTGCGAATTTTAGGAGCTTGACAGAGGGGTCTTTAGATGTGCAGTCGTTGGTGTACAGGGAGAAGAGCAGTGGAGAGAGAACACAACCCTGAGGAGCTCCAGTGCTGATTGTACGGGTGCTGGATGTGTATTTTCCCAGCCTCACTATCTGCTGTCTGTCTGTCAGGAAGCTGTTGTTCCACTGACAGACGGAGGTGGGCACGTAGAGCTGAGTTAGTTTGGGCAGGAGGTGGTTTGGGATGATGGTGTTAAAGGCCGATCTGAAGTCCACGAACAGGATCCTCCTAATTCCCGGTCTTTGCTAGATGTTGCAGACATAATGCCGTCCCATGTTTTTAAACCATAGCAGTCATGTTCCACAGACCTGTATTTGTGCTCTGTAGGCCAACTGAGAGGATTGCTGCACAGCAAGGGTCCAGTGATTCCTTCGGTGGTCCATCACCAGTCCTTATCCAAAAGACTCATGACCACAGGACGAGAGCCACGGTCTGTAGTCTTAAGTCCAGCATTTTGGGTTGCTTTGTGACGGGATGATGGTGGAGCGTTTGAAGCACGAGGGGACTTCGCACAGCTCCAGTGTTCTGTTGAAGATCTGTGTGAAGATGGAGGCTAGCTGGTCAGCACAGGTTTTCAGACAGACTGGTGTAACACAATTTGGGCTTGGTGCTTTTCTCCTTTTCTGCTTCCAGTAGACCTGGCGCACCTCTTCTTCGCTGATCTGAATTGCAGGTGTGGGGGAGAGGGGGGTTGCTGGAGGTGTGAATGGTTGTGTGGAGAGGTGTTCAGGGCGGGTGTGGGGTGTCTTTTCAAACCTGCAGTAGAACTCGTTCAGGTCTTCAGCAAGTTGTTGATTGGCTTCAGTGCTGGGGGATGGTGTCTTGTATTTGGTGATTTCTTTTAGACTTTTCCATACTGATGCCGAGTCACTGGAAGAGAATTTAATCCTTATTTTTTTCAGAATAATTCCTCTTTGCCATTTTGATCTCCTTTTCTAGTGTGTATTTGGTCTGTTTATACAAGAATCTGTCCCCATTCTTGTGAGCATCTTCTTTGGCCTGACGGATCTGTCTGAGTTTTGCAGTGAACCATGATTTGTCATTGTTGTAATTTAGATGAGTCCTGGTAGGAATGCACAAGTCTTCACAGAAACTAATGTAGGATGTTACAGTCTCTGTGAGCTCATCCAGATTGTTGGCGCCCGTTCAAAGACGCTTCCCATCAGTGAGTCAAAACAAGCTTAGTCTCGCGTCCTGCTGCGCTTCACTTAGTCCATCTTTTTAACAGGCCTTAATACAAGTGTATAGCTGATTTCTTTCTTGCCCATGTTAGTCTGCTATAAGAATGAACTAACAGTTGATCAGAGATTCCCAAAGCTGCCTGTGGAACACGAGTACGATTAGCGTTCTTTTTGTAGTGTAACAGTGATCCAATTATATTACGTGGCCTCTGGTGGACTGTGACTGTGCTGTCTGTACCTTTTGGCAGTTCTCGGGAGAGGCAATATAGGCTTTTATAAAGTCCCCGAGAATGGATATAAACAGAGTCCGGTGTGTATTTTGCTGTTCTATGATGCGGTGATCGAACACACGTGAGTTGTCTGACTAAAGTGGGTAGCTCCGGTCGCTCTGCGAGGGATGTAACACTGACAAGACTGAAATGAGTCAAACTCCCGCGCGCCCCCAGAGTAAGGCTTAGTTAATGAAGAGCACTTCTAGATCTTAACAGCACATCTTCTTTTACACAGTTACATCTGTACACCACCTCTCATTGATGTAAAAGCATGTCCTGCCACCGCGCGATTTCCCCGTTGATTCTGCGTCGCGTCCGCTCTGAACAGCTGAAAACCCGGCAGACTCAACGCGTTGTCCGGAATGGCGTCTTTCAGCCAGGGTTCCGTGAAACACAGAGCAGCAGAGTTTGAAAAATCCTTATTTGTCCGGGAGAGCAGAAGGAGTTCGTCCAGTTTTGTTGGGTAGAGAGCGGAGGTTCGCCAGATGGATGCTCGGCAACGGCGTCCTGAATCCGTGCTGTCTGAGCTTCACGAGCGCGCCGGCTTGCTTCCCCTGTCTGCGCGTCCTGAAGCGCTTAATCAGCACCACAGCTCCCCCGACAACAATGTCCAAACCAAAACATTAAAATAATCGAAATCCGGTGAAATATCAGGTGGTGTGTACTCCCGAATGTCCAGCAATTTGTCTTTGGTGAAACTGATTGCAGGGATATAAATAAAGACAGGACAAACTAACAAAAACATAAAAACAACTGCGGAGCACGCCACGGAGGCAGCCATCAGCGTCGGCGCCATTGTTCCATTTCAAGCTAGTTTTAGTGCTAAAACGCTTTGTGAAATACTCTTAAAGCAAAAATTTAGGAGTCCTAAATTTAGATCTGACACACCCATTACTTTTAAGATTTTCTCCTAAATCGACGAGTTATGAGTTACCTCTTTAGCTATCGATTTTGTGTCTGATACGGCCCGATGGGTGAATCAGAGATATCAAACTCAGTTATGCCTGGAGTGCCGGCTTCTGTTCAAATGTTTAGATGCAACCCTCTAATTAAATATCCCTACACATGATCCAGCTAATCAAGTCCTTCAGGCTTATTTGAAAACTACATGGTATGTGTGTTTGGGCAGGGTTGCAAATAAACTCTTCAGGGCTGCGGCCCTCCAGGAACTGAGTTTGACACCCCTGTGTTAAATACAGGCTGCTGCAGAACCAGGATTGAGACCGAGACATGTATCCAATGCGCATGCGCACGCTGAAATGCGCGCACTCGGATCTTTGCTCGTCCTAAACGAATCTTTTTCTCATTAGTGCTGATCTGATCTGATCGGTCAATATAATATATATATTTTTTTTTAGTAATATCCTTCTCTCTAACAACAAATTCTGATTCCGCTCCACACTCCGATCTAGGTGGCGGTAATGCACCTTAATTTGGTCTGCAAACACCGCCAATAAACATCCGAAGAGAGAAGACGATCCTGATCGGTGTAAGCGGGTGGCAACACTGGACTGTGACTGGAGCACTGATGGCAGGAAATGACGGTAGCTCTGGTAGTGATCAGGAAATGGAAGACGAATCGTGTAGCGGGAGTGCAGGAGGGAGTGAATGGTGGAAAGTAGTCAATCGGAAAAGGAAGAAAAACAATAGTCAGGGATCATTTACGGATAGTGGAAAGGAGGATCATGTGAGTAGGAAAAATATAGAGGAATACAAAGTAATGATGAAATTTGCAGAACCTGGTATGACGATAAACCCGATTAAACTGACCAAATCTCTGAACAAAGTGTTAGGAGAAATAAATAGTGCAAAGACTCTGAGAGATGGAAACTTGATTATCATGTGTAAGGATGAAAATCAACAAAATAAGGCACTAAGTATAAATTCGATGCTTGATACCCGGTATCATGCACATTGATGAAGATGAAGCCTTGGGTTAGAGGCGTAATAACTGGTATTCCTATTGATGTACATGCTGATAAAATTAAAAGTTGCGTTGAAGGGGGGAAGGTAATTGGAGCAAAACAGATTCAATATGTGAGAAATAAAGAAAGGATGGACAGTCTATCGGTTATGCTTCAGTTTGATGAAGAAAGAATGCCAGAGAGGGTAAAAATAGGCTATGTAAGTTACCCAGTAAGTCCATACGTACCTCCTCCACTTAGATGCTTCAAGTGCCAGAAGTATGGACATGTTAGTGCAGTTTGCAGAGGAAGACAACGTTGTGCGAGATGTGGGGGTGATCATGTATATGGTAAATGTGGCGAAGGAGCGAAGGCAAAATGCTGCAATTGTGGAGGTGAGCATAGTGCTGGATTTGGGGGATGCATTGCTCACAAACATGCTGTGAAAATTCAAAATGTGAGAATAACTGAGGGGTTGACTTATGCTGAAGCAGCCCAAAAAGCAAAACAAAACGAACCGATACAGAGAGAGAGAAAAATACAAGAATGGACTGGGAATACTGTGGCTCAGAGAAAGACACAAGAGGATAGTTTGGTGATCGGGAAAATGGAATTTGTTTCATTTATGGCTGAAGTGGTAAATTGTTCTGCTCAAACAGAAAGCAGAACGGAGAGAATTAAAATCATAATAAGGGCAGCTGAGAGATACTTGAATGTAACAGGTGTAACGTTGGAAAAAATAAATGACACGCTAAAGACTCAATCTAGTACTCAAACAACATGTGGAAGTACATAGTAATAATAATGCTTTTAACAATTCTGCAATGGAATGCCATAAGTCTTATAGCAAATGGTCCAGAATTTAAAAAGTTTATAGATCTTTTAAATAAGAAACCAAACATAATTTGTGTACAAGAAACATGGTTAAAACCTAACTTAAATTTTGTTCTGCAAGGATATAATATTGTAAGAAAGGATAGAAAGACAGGTAATGGAGGTGGGGTGGCCACTTTTATAAAAAATGAATTAGAATACAGAGTCATTAATGAGATTGAAGAATATGAAGTGGTGGTTATAGATGTATATGCAGCGAAAAAAAATATCAGAATAATAAATTGTCCTTGTCGTAGATTAAAGATTTAGAAAAGGTTATTGGGTTAGGAAATCATAAAATAATTTGGTGTGGAGATTTTAATGCACATAGCACTTTATGGGGAAGCAGTAATGATGATCATAATGGGGATGTTGTAGAAGAAATAATAGACAGTAATGGGTTAGTATGTTTAAATGATGGTAGAAACACAAGAATAGATTTGGTACGTGGTATTGGGTCAGCTATAGATTTAACATTGGTTTCTGAAGATATAGCAAGTAAATGTGTATGGGATGTTTGGGAAGATAATAATATTGGTAGTGATCACTATATCATTTTATGTAAGGTAGGGATGAGTGTAATGGAACATAATGTGATTTTAGCTCCAAGATGGAGATTTAATAAAGCAAACTGGGAAGCATATACATATTTAAGTGAGGTAGAACTAACAGCAGTAGAAATAAATATGATGGAAGACATAGATGAATGTAATGGGAAAATATGTAAAGTATTGTATGATGTAACTAATAATATTTAGGAAAAGGGAGGCTGCCACAGAGAAGGTTGTGACTTAAACTCTTCTTTGCCAAGCACTGCCAATCAATAACAGACAGGTTCCACTGAGATTTGAACTCGGATCGCTGGATTCAGAGTCCCAGAGTGCTCACACCGTTGACAACCATGAACCAAGCAGCAGCAGGGCGGTCTGCTCTTGGTGGGGGTGCTGTTTTTGCAGTGTAGCACTGATCAGAAGGAGCCGCTGAAAAAGGCACCTGACAGCGCGCATAGCAGGTTTCCACAAAAGCTTTTGCCTGCTCGTGGGGGGGGACCGCCGAGCTCGGGCCGAACCCGGGAGCGAACCATGGACCTTTAGTCTTCAGTCTAGGGGAAACCTGGCTCGTCAAACGCCAACTGAGCTATTTCGGACCGTCGTAACAAAATTCTGGTAACAGACTGGAGTGAGCTACTCAAGCAACGCACGCAAAAGGTCGAGCCCAATTAGAAGTATTGAGCCCAGGCACTAGCCACACACCAAGACCATGTACAAGGAGGAAAGCATTTCCTTGGTGGACGAACAATGTAGTATGGCGGTACATCATAGGAACTAAAGCATTCAGAAAAATCCCAAAAAGACTAATTTTATTTGAAGATTTTTATTCAATATAAGAAGCGCCGGTGATGTAAGAAGAATAGTCTGAGCAGCTAAAAAGAAGTACTGGAGATATTGGTGTAATTCAGTAGGAGAAGATATTGACATAAGTGAAGTATGGGGATCAATTAGGAAAATTGGAGGAATTTATAGAAATCAAACTCTTCCAGTTTTAAAAACTGAGGAAGGAAGAATAGCTGTGACAGATAATGAAAAAGCTGAAATGCTGTCTAAAGTATTTGTTAAAGTCCATAGTGATGATAATGTATCAGAGGATATTAAAAAGTGTAGAATCCAGAACAAGAATCTGCACCCAGATGTGATGATGAAAAGAAGTCCTTCTGGAGATACTTTAGACGCAGAATTTACTATGTATGAATTAAAGATGGCTCTAGGCAGAGTTAAACATACATCTCCTGGAAGAGATTATATATGTTATGTAATGATTCAACATTTATCAGAATTTATCAAATTATTTTTAATCTTTTTAACAAGATATGGAATGCAGGAAAGATTCCTTCTCGTGGAAACATGGAATAATAGTACCAGTATAGGCAAACCTGGAAAGGACAAATCCAATCCAATTAATTATATGCCAATTGCATTAACTTCTAATTTATGTAAACTGATGGAAAAAATGATCATACATAGGCTAAATTATATATTGGAAATAAAAGGTCTTATATCGCCATATCAGAGTGGATTTAGGGCTGGTCGGAATACAATGGATGCGGTTTTAAGCCTAGAAGCCGATATCAGGAAAGCTCAGACAAATAAAGAAGTATTGGTGGGGGTTTTATTTGATATTGAGAAAGCCTATGATATGCTTTGGAAAGAGGGACTTTTAATAATACTTAAATGTATGGGAATTGGAGGAAAGTTATATATGATTATGGATTTCCTTCTTGAAAGAACATTACAGGTTAGGGTAGGAGTAGAGTATTCTGAGACATACACAATAGACAATGGAACTCCTCAAGGAAGTGTATGCAGCCCAATATTTTTTAATATTATGATTAATGATATTTTTAGTAATTTTAAAGGTGATATTGGAAGGGCATTATTTGCTGATGACGGGACAATATGGAAAAGAGGACATGATATTGCATGTGTGTCTCAAAAATTACAAAAAGCAGTAGATAAAGTGGAGGTATGGGCAAATAATTGGAGCTTCAGATTATCTGTGGCTAAAACTCAAGTTATATGTTTCACAAAAGGGAAAAATGTTCCAACGGTTAAGTTGAAGTTGTACAAACAGGAGCTGGAGCAAGTCTCAGTAGTTAAATATCTCTGTGTTTGGATGGAATCTAGATTGGCATTTGCAGTGCACATTAAAAAACTGATCAAGAAATGTAAAACGGGAGTAAATATTTTACGATGTCTATCTGGGTAGAATGGGGAGCTTGTAGATTGTCGTTGAAAATAATTTATTCTACATTAATCAGACCAAGTTTAGATTATGGAAGTATTATTTACGGATTTGCATCTAAAACCACACTCAAAAAGATTGAAACTATACAGAATCAAGCTCTTAGAATATGTTGTGGTGCGTTCAAAACATCTCCCATTGCAGCCATGCAGGTAGAAGTTGGGGAAGCTCCTTTATTCCTTCGTAGGTATAAATTAAGAATGAATTATTGGGTTAATCTAAAAGGACATATAGAGAGTCATCCAGTAAAGGGTGTGATTGAAGAATGCTGGGAGCATGGAAACACAAATATTAAAAGCTTTGGATGGATTGCTAAAAGGGAAGCGCAAGTTGTTGGTATTGCAGACTGTGATGTTAGCCCTACTGTGATATTGTCCAGTATACCACCGTGGATGTTTCCTATGCCAATAGTCGATTTTCAAATACAAATAAAAATTAAGAATGAGAAAGAAACCCTTAAGAACATTATTGCACAGCAGTATTTAGATCAGACTTATCCATCGTGGTTACATATTTATACTGATGGTTCTAAAGACCCTATCTCTGGCAGAACAGCTGCTGCAGTATTTATTCCAAAGTTTCAAACTAGTATTAAGAAAAGAATAACTGATCATGTATCCGTGTATACAGCAGAATTAATTGCCATGGTGGTAGCACTCCAGTGGGTAGAGGAAGTAAAACCAAGATTAGTAGTAATATGTTCTTACTCTTATGCAGCAATATTGAGCCTTGCAAGTGGAGTAAAAACATCAAGGCAAGACATTATTTATGAGATTCTTGCAAGTTTGTTAAGAATAAGTAATATAAGCTTAATACAGTTTTTGTGGGTTCCCGCTCATGTGGGAGCGGAGGCTAATGAAGTGGTTGATAAGCTTGCTAAGCAAGCTCTTATACACTCAGAAATAGATATTCAAGTGACTCTTAGCAAAAATGAGGTTAAAGGGAAAATTAAAGAATTCATAAACAAAAAATGGCAAGAAGTATGGAACTGTGAAAGCAAGGGCAGACAAATGTATAATATTCAGCAGCAAGTAGGAAATGGAAGAAGTGTTTTTAGGAGTAGGAAAGAAGATACAATTATTTCTCTCATCCGAATGGGATATACTAGATTAAATCACTCTCTGTTTATTATAGGAAAACATGAAACAGGTCAATGTATTTTTTTGTAATCAGGCAGAAACAATAGAACACGTTTTAATAAAATGTTAAAAAATATGAAAAAGAAAGGTTAAACTCATTAAGAGAGTGGGTGTTGAATCATTTAATTTGTCAAATCTCTTGAAAGAGCATGCAGAACAAGGTAAAATATATGGTGCTATTGTTAAATACATTAAAGAAATAGGATTAGTCAGGAGAATTTAGGAAAGGGTTTTTTTTTTATTATTTATGTTTTTTTATATTTTTATTTTTTTATATTATTAGTTTTGATTTTCCTGTTTTTATATAAACTGTACTAGATACATACTAAATATGTTTATATTCTTTGCATTCCTTAGTGCTGCCACCTCCAGTCCAGTTGTGGCGGAAATGCACAGAATTGGTTTGCCACCGCCATAAAACTTTATTAGAAGAAGAAAAGAAGAAGATCTGATCGGTACTATCGTCAGACTGCAGTCCTGACCAATCCCCATATTAAACCCAGACAAGCCCAGTCACCAACACAAGGAAGGTAATGGCACTGTTGCTAAGCTGCCCGCTAACTAGTTAGCAACACAATCGAAAACAACCCGACCACAGCGACCATTTAAGTGTGGTACAAGTGGGTCGATTTTTGTTTGTTCGATGTTGTTACTCCGTCAACTAATTCATCTCATAAATAGTACGCCACGGTCCCCCTGGTGGCCTTTAACCGCATCACACAGCAGATAGCCAATCAGTAACTTACATGCAGGATATTTGTGTTTACAGAGTTCAGATGAGTTGTTTAGCCCCTTGTGAATCTAGCGGAAAGTTTTAGCCGACAACAAGGAACTCTCTTATGCTCTAACGTTCAACGTTACTATGTGTACTCCAATCAGTGTGTGTGGGGGGGGGGGGGGGGTGGGGGGTAATTTTTGTCTAAAAAAAAAAAATTATATGGACTTGTTAGCTACCAGGGCCTTTAACGGAGTTAGAAAGAAATAAGGATAGGATGGAAAAAGATCGATTGCTTACAAATTGTTCATTTTCTCACAACTGCTAACGTTAGCTGTGATGCATGCTCGCGTGGCAAAGTGACTTCAGCTGGATATGCCTCGATGATTTATTTAATCTAGCACCAGTTTCGGACTTTATGTAAGTGGGTAATGTGTGTGTGTGTGTTGGTTTTGTGTGTGTGTGTGTGTTTGTGCACGTGTGTCCGTCCGCGCTAAATGGTATTTTTGGGCCTAATAATGTTAGGGTTCTTCCAGGCCCACACCGGGGAAATAAAGATCAGTTTGAAACGGCGTTAAGTTACCTGACTGCTCTTTGTCCGTAAACGCCTCGCCTTTGAGCGTTTTCTCGTGATTACCATGATTTTACATCGAATAGCTGCTTTAATTGGTGTTATATGAGCTCTAAAGAACAATGTGCGTTTACTATTGGGGTAAGTAACATGAACCCTGGCCCCTACCTGGGACAAAGAAGCCACCCCTTGCTAATCTGGTTTGTGATTTAAAATGTAGTAACTGAATAACCAGTAACGGAGCAGGAACCAAATGAAAAAGATTAGTCTGAAATGTACATTTATTCTATGACTTGCATACAGGCATAAGAATGTACTAATGTTTAGTTGCTGATATTATAATTGTCATAATAGCAACACTAATTATGACAAAAATTTCAGGGAATTTTTTTTTTTACTCTATTAGGTTTTAATGCACATTGAGGATGTCAGAAATGTACATTTATTTCACGGAATTATTGAATAACGCAATGAATTGCAATAAGTGTGTGTATGCATACATACACGCATATATAATATACGCATACATGCATACACACACACACACACCGGTCAAAAGTTTGGGATCAGTAGACTGTGAGTGTTTTTTTTTTTTAAGAAGTACTCTTATGCTCATCAATCTGCATTTAAAAAAATCAAAATACAGAAAAAAAACTGTAATCTTGCCAAATGTTATTACAATATACAATAATGGTTTCTATTTAATATACCTTAAAATATAATTTATTTCTGTTATGCAAAGCTGAATTAAATCCGTCATTACTTCCATGATAAAGTGTCGCATGATCCTTAATAAACATTCTAATATTTGATTTATATTAATTATCAGTGTGTTCAAAATTGTGCTGCCAAATTTTTTTGGGGAAACTACGACTAAAAACAACGCCTTTTTTTCAGGTTTCTTTGATGAATACAAAGTTAAAAAAAACTGTGCAATATCTTAATCTTTCTACATAATCTTTGCCATCACTTCTTAAACAATTGAACACTCCTTGCGAATACCGTTTCTTTCAAAAGCGAGAATCCAACATGTACTGACTCCCAAACTTTTGAACTGTATTGTAGATTGTTAGAATACCAAAGATTTCTATTTTAAATAAATTTGCCATTTGTTTACTTGCTATTCGTCAAAGAATCCAGAAAAAAACCAACAGGTTCCAAAAAATATCACAGCACTGATAATAAATCAGCATATTAGAGTGATTTCTGAAGGATTTTGTGACACTGAAGACTGGAGTAATATGCTGAAAATTCAGCTTTGCATCACGGGAATAAATTTCGATTTTAATGTAAATTAAATAGAAAAACGTTTTTTACAATAATATGTCAACTATTACCTTTCGCGTCTCCCCTGTTCTTTTTGATCAAATAATGCAACCCTTGTTCGCATAAAATCCTTTTAAACATAAAAAATCGTTTTGATCCCAAACTTGAGCATATATATATATATATATAGAATGGGCATTTCAAGCAAAAATAATATTCGAAAATCGCTGGGTATTATCCGATTATTCAAAGAATCGCACCCCTCCCCCGCATGCACGCACAAACACCCATAAACTGAGAGAGACGGGATTCACGCTTTCAATATGTATATAAACTGTTTAATTCAGAAGATAGGCTATCTTAACTCAAGCCATATAGCCTAATGATTGTAACTTGCTGAAACATATTAATATAATAAACATAACCGAATGACGGCACTTATTAACATAACAGTCCGTAGATTAGCATAAATCAACTGCTCATAAGGCTAAAATATTTCCATTGAAAAAAAAAATTGAACCCCTAAAGGGAATAGATGCGTATCTTCTGTCGCAATTATATCATTGGACAATTATACTGTATACAAACAACGTGATCAGGGAGCCGTTATTAATATGCTGGGCATTGAAATCGCTTATGAACGCACGCTTGTTTTTTACTTTCACTTTCACTTTCAAGATTCGCAGTCACACATATGGAGCAGCACTCTACAGTACTTCCCACACATTTTGCAAGATTAGATCGATGTTTGTCAGTGGTGCTCAGGATCTGCAAATCATTCGCCATCTTCCTATCAGTCATCTCTCCTTACTCTGTTTTTGTGGTAAGTGAAATTTTATGTACTGTAATGTAACAGGCTACCGTTAGCAAGCGGCTAACCATGTCCCTTTAGTGGCTCCGTAGAATAGTCTTGTCTGCGCCTTTCTGAGTACAGATTCAGCCACACCTCTAACCCAGTCAGGGGTGTTTGTGGTCCGCACAGAGCTTTTATTTGACATAGTCCCAAGTTACTGTAACCGTTATATGCTACGCAAGTCGTTTTTTTTTTAATATATGCCTCGCAAGTCTACAGTGTGCACATGAGACCATGTGTTCTTCTGTTGTCTTTGACCGCTTTTAGGTGTGTTCTTGGCAGTGCCACCCCGCTGCTGACATGAACGCGTCACCACCGCATCAGTACGGAAAACATGGGGAAATTTAAGACGATAATCGCATAACCTATTCTATAATTAAACCAACTAATCGAATATTTGAAAATCGTGACCCATCCCTACTTTATTACATTACATCAATTAACTTGAAGACTTTTGACTGACTAAATGACAAATGTTGATATTCAGATGAAATTAAGAACATAGCCATTCATTAAATGAGTTTTGAGATGTTTTCAAGTGAAAAGTTGGGATTTTGTAAAAATAGTTTACTTGCAGTAAAAAGTAAAGCAAGTTCATGAAATGGTTTAAAAACGACAACTTTGTGTCTTGTATCTGTATCAAATATCACCCATATTAGACCAAATCTGACCTGACCTGTAAAAGCCAGTCATGAAAGGTCGAGGATGAAGTCTCATGTTGCAGTTTAAAAAAAAAATAGGCTGTAGGCCTATGTATCAGTTTTGTTTTCTTAGATTTTACCCCTCACACATTGTTCTTTATAGACACAGGCAATTGTTCATAATCTAAGCTTTAAGATGTATTCATTCATTAACTAATAGCAGAATGTGATATGTCCAGAAGGGATTGAAAAGGGATACTTTTTGGCATAGAGGTGTCTCCTGAAGTTCAGAGTGATCATTATGCTCAGCATATTTACTCTGCTTTGCTTTTCGTCTGTCTTTTGAACTCTTTCATTTTAACAGATGGACCGAGATTGTAATGTAAAACCATCACATCCCTAACATTTATGTGTTGGTGAAATGAGCAGAGTGAGTTGACTCAATCACACGATCATCACAATGGCTCTCACCAACACCATTATAACATCATGGAAACTGCGTGAGTATAAAGTTCCTGGTTATGAGACAGCAGAATGTTTTAAATAGTCAAGCTCTCTGAAGTTGTGGTAAATGTGACTGGCTTTTATTTTGTCATGTGGTGTTCAGAGGAGATTGTGGCTCATTCCAGCAATGTGTCTTCACTGGTGTTGGGGAAAGCATCTGGTCGCCTGCTGGCCACTGGCGGCGAGGACTGCAGAGTCAATATCTGGGCTGTCAGCAAACCAAACTGCATTATGGTAAAACCCTCTCTGTTATTTGTTTATTTGAGAAATGAGTGTCTCGCAGCTATTTGATGCAGTCTATGTCTGTTCTGTAGAGTCTGACGGGCCACACCAGCCCTGTGGAGTGTATCCAGTTCAACAGTTCTGAAGAGCGTGTGGTGGCTGGTTCTCAGTCTGGCTCTCTCCGGCTTTGGGATTTGGAGGCTGCTAAAAGTATGTGGTTTGTGCTGCAGCTTTTGCGTTTTGGTTAACACAAAATCTAAATTAAGAAACGAGGCGATTCTCTTGAAAATCTTGTATCAAAGCTAAAGAAAATGTGGAGCGACAGTTGATCTCCAAAATCAAGAGAAGGGTCCCACTTTATATTGGATGTCATTAACTACTGTGTACTTGCGTCAAATTGTTATGAAAGGCACTTAATTCAAAGTGGGTATGAATTTAGAAATTATATTTTGAAGACCATTAAAAAAAAAACCCACACAACTCATTACCATACTGAGAAAAAAATATAATAATTCAGTAATGTAAAATATTCTAATGGTTCTAAATATAGACTTCATTTTATTTATGGTAGAATTGCGTCTTTAGGGTTATAGGGTGAAATATATGATACACAACTTTCTTGACACCCTTTGAGATTCACCCAGTCAATGATAATTTGATAAGTCATGGGCAAAAATGTGTCTGCTTGCTTTTGAATTGATGTTCTGCACACTAATGGGGCACCAGGCCAATATTTGATGTAGAGATGGATGATTAAGAAAAACAAATGCAGTGAAATGGCATTCCTCTCACTTTCTGGGATGATTAAATGAACCTGTTTGGTGGGAGAGGTCCCGTAGTGATCCTTCCACTCTGATCCATGAAGACATGCACAGGGGCCATCTGACCAGAAACACCTTCTGAGATGGACAAATTGTTCAAAGTATATCCACAGCCTAATTAATTTCTTTGTTTTTTTTAAGTTCTGCGCACTTTGATGGGGCACAAGGCCAGTGTCTGCAGTCTGGACTTTCACCCCATGGGAGAATACCTGGCATCTGGCTCTGTGGATAGCAATATTAAGGCGTGTTAAATGCATTTGACTTGAAAGTTGTATAAAAAGTTGTGTGCTTTTGAGTAATTAAAGAATTAGATTCTTACTCATTTACTATGTTTTACTGAGATTGTGTATTTCTTCAAAGTTTAATTTTCTTTCTTTTTATTTTATTTCTTGTCTAGTTGTGGGATGTGAGAAGGAAAGGATGTGTGTTCAGGTATAAGGCAAGTACAAGACTGATGTTGGATTTGTGTGTGTCTGTAAAATCAGAAGCCTGGCTAATCACCCTTAACAATCGGTTGTGTCTGAGCACATGATTAATCTGTGGATTAGTGAGGTGCTCTCAATCTATCTTGCTCTACTATTTTGTGTAATGGTGTGTTTTGTCTTGTATTGCAAGATTCAGCCTCTGGTTTATGCGCTTTCTCTTTAAAACTGGATGTTTTTTTTGTTTAAAAGGCTTTAATTGCAAACCCATTAAAGTGTGCCGTTTAGTGTAATTTCTCTGTACACGCGCACAAGCTCTTAATGAATGTGATGATGGCCGTGTTTATGCGGTTAATATGAATGTGTCTCTTGGCAGGGTCACACTCAGGCTGTGCGGTGTCTAGCTTTCAGTCCTGATGGGAAATGGCTTGCTTCAGCCAGTGATGATAGCACAGTAAAGGTAAGACCTATGCTGAACATCTTAATTTTGGACCTTATCTTGCCTTGTTGAATGGAGAAGGAATTGTTTTTAATGTGTACACATTCTGCTCCCCATCTAGCTGTGGGATCTGATAGCAGGCAAGATGATCACTGAATTCAAATCACACACATCAGCAGTCAATGTTGTGCAATTCCACCCCAATGAGTACCTGCTCGCCTCTGGGAGTGCAGATCGGTACTGAGTGTTTTTGTGTGTGTGAGGTTGTTTGTCTATAAATAATGTGGCTTAAATTAACCCTTTAACTGAGGGGACGCCTAAGTTTACGTCACTATATTACAATTAAATCCTAATCTAATCATGACAAACTTTATATCGTTGGAAAGGTCTAAGACTCCTAAATAGATATTTTACCAATTTTTTTTGTTAAAAATTATGTAGGAATTAATAGATTAATTTGACAAGAGTGCATCTCAGAAATCTACATCATAACGAGTTCTGACCTTTGTCAAAAAGTCTTCTTTGTTGCCTTTTTCTGTATCATACTTTAGAAATCATCAGAAATTATATGTCAATTGAAAATTTTAAATCTCAAAATTCATCCTTTGAAAACTACTTTAAAATCAGACATTGCATTACCATGAAAATGGTACATCAAAATCATGTTACAAAATGTTTTCGTTCATGAATTATACAAAATGTAAGTTTGGATAGTGCACTTTCACGTCTATGTTCAAAAATGTGAGTGACAGTTAAGGGGTTAAACCTGTTAAGTTTAGCTTTTGCCCAGCTTTATTCTGGCACCCTCTTTATGTATTTTGTGTATTTGCTGCAGGACTGTTAAGCTGTGGGACCTGGAGAAATTCAACATGATTGGCTCGTCAGAGGGCGAGACGGGAGTTGTGAGGTGATTATCTGCTTTCCAGTCTGGATACGTTTGATTTTCTCTGACCCCGAGCTGAAATCTCTGCCTATTTTTATTTTATTTATTTTTTCTCTTCCCTTCTCCCCTTCAGGAGTATATTGTTTAATCCTGATGGTAGCTGCTTGTACAGCGGCTCTGAGAACACACTACGAGTGTATGGCTGGGAGCCTGACCGCTGCTTTGATGTAGTCCATGTAGGCTGGGGCAAAGTGTCTGACCTGGCCATTAGCAACAACCAAATGGTTTGTACTTGTTTTGTTTTTTTTTACGTACAGACATGAGTGGGAGCTGTACTAATTTGTGAGCTAGCGTTCTTCTTGCTTTCTGGGATGATTAAATGAACCTGTTTGGTGGGAGAGGTCCTGTGGTGACCATTTCCACTCTGATCTCTGAAGACGTGTACAGGGGCCATCTGACCAGAAACGCTTTCTGGGAAACTCTTCTGGAGGAAAGTGTTAAAAGGCGTTTTAACAGTGTCTGTCATCTGTCAATAGATTGCGGTGTCCTCCAGTCAAAATAATGTGAGTTGGTACGTCGTTGATCTCAACCGAGTGAAGAAGTCAGGATCTGTGCTCCAAGGGCTGATTCAGGACAAGCCGATCCCAGCTCCCACATCTGCACTGGGAACAACACTACGGCGGAATTACGAACGACCCACTACATCCTGCACTGGACAGGAGTGAGATTCTCTTTGTCTTATGGATGAACGTTGCATACACTCATGTTGACCTTAGAATGTCGCTTCTGGAAAAGAACGTCAGCATGGTGTTTTTTTTTTACGCTGATTGTAGCTTACACGGGGCGTGGAGTTAACCAAAAGATTCCCAGTGAATGCATGAATTTAAATATTTAACTTGAATGCTATTGCTTTGGATAAAAGCTTAAATCTAAGTGGTGTGGTGGTATTATTATTATTTTTCAAGGATGCATTAAATTAATCAGTGACCAGTAAAGGCTTTTATGTTGTTACAAAAGTCAGTTTCACAAATACTGTTCTTTTTAAACCTTTTTATTCAAAGAATCCTGGAAAGACCTTTACAAATAAATGCAGCTATTGTGCGCATGAGACTTTTCAAAATCATTAAAAAAAAAAGCTTTGCCGACCCCAAACTTTTAAATTGTGTATCTCTATCTTAGCATGTCATAACAGTGCAAAAAACAGCTTTTGAGTAGGTTTGTCTGATATTTTCAAATGCAT